>JABBWB010000310.1:0-49442 GCA_016628085.1 Suillus occidentalis
AATCCGCTGGGTGTTCAATAAGAAAGTAGACCAGTCTATTCGTCTGCTGAGGGACTGATTGCCAGCTAATGGATGATGCAGTCGTATCTCCGCCTCCTTTGTTGCTGTTTGCCCTTTCCACAAGCAGGAGGAGCTGGCGGTGGCTCCATGATGTTTCGCCTACGTCGTGGGGAGATGTTTTGTGACAAGGTCTGCAGTCGTGCAGAACGACGACGTCGTGGTCGTAGGGCAGGCATACCTTTTGAAACTCCGCATGGATGCCGGTGTAAGCCGCAGTAAAGTCCAGCGGATACTACAGCCTTAAGTCAACCTCTTACAAACCATTTTAACCGAACTTTACCGACCTTAGCGAGATTTCAAGAAATACTTTGAACGCCATTATTTTATCACTGACTTTGTGTCACCCTATCATCTGTTTCTTGTCATTCAACAACTTGCTCCAGATTGGAAGTTTATATATGTAAATTCAGCTCCAGAGTCTAGGCACGCTCGGACAAGCATGACTCTGGTACCTACCTATCATGATAATTGCGCCAATCACGACAGGTCAGAAGAAGTACTAACCTCACAGAACCTAACTTGGTGTTTCAATTCATCCCCAGCTGTACAAGTTTAAGTGAAAACATGTCTTCTCGATCGCTTGGCGGCGGCCGACATACGGCAGCCTGAGTGCTTTGCTTCATGCAAAGGTGTCACGGTGGCCCCAACCCCCTTGAGCCTTGGCGACAACCTCATAATACTTCGGCTGCTTCAATCGTACCCTCGCAGTACAAATTTGATGGACCCATATTCAATGAGGCTACACTGGCCCCACTACTAGTAAAGTGGGTGGTTCAATATCCCGCAGGTCGCTTCTCTGCTGTTGGCACGGCGCAGCACCTTGCTGCGCGGTGTGAATGCCGCGTGTATGCTGTGGTTTGTCCTTTATAACATACCAGGACCTCATGTACTGCATCCTTTTCGTGACATCCAGTACTTCTTATTCTCAAGTGTTAATTTGAATCTAGCCCTCAATGATATGTCGAGCCTCGTCCCTGGCCATTTCGGTGACCACCACCCTCCACCCTTGGGAGAGGAGTCGAGCCACCCCGAAAGCCCCCAGAACACAGGACAGACAGACATCATGATCAGTGAGATGCTACAAGTCAACAGTATGTGTCATCTGTCTTCATTAAACACGTACCAATGTTCTTCCAAAGTAATTCTGGCGACGCTTTATTTCTTTGTTACTCTGCTATTTCGTTTCCAGACAGACTCTGTACCAGACTCGGTCGATGATACCCTCCAAACCTTAGCTGAGGAGTCAAGCTACCCAGAACAACCCCAGGACCCGGGAGAGACACACATCGCTAGAATGCCACAAGTCGTCGTTACTGGTATGTGATATCGATCACCGTTCATCACGTATTGACAATTTCTCCGTAGCCATTCGTGCAACTGATCTCACTCTTGGCCTCCGACGAATTCCCGCTGGCTTCCATGTAGCAGTAAAGGCTGACGGCGCTGAATTCTGGACAAGCAACAAACCTGTAACTGTAGATCAGGCTGTCATAGAATGGGACGAGCACATACTTCTGTGAGTTGTCCTTAATTTCATCTCTCCTATAGGTATTGAGAAAGACTGTAGGCCTTGCGAGCCATCCTCAAAGGTTCGGATCAGCGTGTACGCCTCATTTAAATCAGGTCCCATGCTCTGCCATGGAGAAGTCCTCCGCGAATTCGAGATTTCCGTTCGAGAATTGCTGGATCGTAGCGAAAACTCACATCGTCAGTGACCTCTTTTGCAATGATATATGACGGATGTTGACGAAAATCAAAGCCATAATCTTTCAGCCCAAGCCAGGGGAGGTCATATCCCCGTGTACTTCACTGTTCATGGCACTGGAGCAGCGACTTTCTGATGAAACGGACGTCGCAGTTCCTTGCTCCCTTACTACTGTGAGTAGACAATACAATCTGATATTCTGATGCTGAGAGATTGTAATGCGTAGCCCGCGTCCGGCAAAATGGATGCATTAACGCTAAGGACGGACTCCGGACAAGGTCTTCTCGCACGATACCGCAGGATGCAGAACAGGAGTGATCTCGACCAATCCATAAATCACTTTGAACCTGCCTTGGATATCTGCCCCATGGATCATCCTTGCCGCCCTGCAGCATTGTTCAATCTAGCTACCGCAAAGTTTCTTACTTGCCAAGCTAATGAAACACACCCCGACCTCGACACTCCTATCTCTATCTTTCGAGATGCTCTTGATCTGCGTCCCACTGGTCATCCAGACCGGCCCATCACCCAGCTTCATCTTGCCATAGCTCTACTGTGTCGCTTTGCGAAACGGGGAATTGAGGCGGATCATGATGCGGCTGAAGAGTTACTGAGCGAAGTCCTCAATATCTGCCACGCCAACAGCCACATTCACAGAGCAGCCTTGCTTGCAATTGGAACATCCTCGCTGTATCCGGCTGCAAGCATCAGCGTGAATGATCTTGGATAGGCGTGGCCCGCTACATCCATGCTTCCGTTATCGCCGGATCAACTTGTTGACCGAGCAAAGTGGTGTTTGCAAAGAGACGATCCCCATGCCTTAGATGAAGTGATATCCCTTCATTATGATGCACTGGGATACTACAACATCATGCATGCTTGCCGAGGGCAATTGGTTGATAGTCTGAGCATAATGCTGGCCACTCGGTCTGAACGTCAAGGCAATGTAGAAGACTTGGATGAAGCTATTGCACGTCAGAGGGAAGCGCTGGCGTTGTGCCCTGTTAGCCACATATATCGGTCCTCGTCATTGTACAATCTCGCGGTCCTACTCTCCACCCGCTTTGGTCACCGAGGCAATGCCGAAGACTTGGATGAAGCTATTGCACTTCATAGGGAAGCGCTGGCTTTGCGCCCTGTCGGTCACACACTTCGATCCTCGTCATTGACTAATCTTGCGGTTCGACTCTCCGCCCGCTTTCATCACCGAGGGAATGCCGATGACTTGGTCCAGGCTATTGCACTTCAGAGGGAAGCCCTGGCTTTGCACCCTGTCGATCACACACTTCAGTCTATATCATTGAACTGTCTTGCGAATGGACTCTCCACCCGCTTTGATCACCGAGGCAATGCCGAAGATTTGGATCATGCTATTGCGCTCCACAGAGAAGCGCTGGCTTTGCGCCCTGTTGGTCACACACTTCGGTCTTCGTCATTGAACAATCTTGCGGCTCAACTCTCCACCCGCTTTGATCACCGAGGCAATATCGAAGACTTGGATCAGGTCATCGCACTTCACAGGGAAGCGCTGCCTTTGTGCCCTGTCGGTCACACAAGTCGGCCCATTGCATTGAACAATCTTGCGAATCAACTCTTGTTCTGCTTTGGTCAGCGAGGCAATGCCGAAGACTTGGATGAGGCTATTGCGTTTCACAGGGAAGCGCTGGTTTTGTGTCGGTCCATCTTAGAGTTGAACGGTCTTGCGAATGGACTCTCCGCCCGCTTTGATCACCGAGGCAATGCCGAAGACTTGAATGATGTTATCGCACTTAACAGGGAAGCGTTGGCTTTGTGCTCCGTCGGTCACATAGATCGGCCCGTGTCATTGAACGATCTTGCAGTTCAACTTTCCGCCCGCTTCTATCACCGTGGGGATGTAGGAGACCTCAATGAGTCAAGTAAAAACCTCCGCTGTGCCTTGACTTTGTTGACGCACATGATCCTCGTCGATAAATAGTCCATAGATCATCAACTGACGTCTATCTGTTGTTCCATCGCTCAGGACTCGACGGCACTGGCAGCCCAGTGGGAAATACTGACAGGCTGGATGTTGCCATGCATCATTTCAAGGCAGCAGCAAACTTCGTGCCTGGAGGCTTGCTATTGCGCCTGCGAGCAAGTCTTAGCTGGGTTCGCCATGCTGATCATCACAGACGTGGCACTGAACTGGAGGCGCATGGGACTTCCATGCAACTTATGGACGCTTACATGTCCGCGACAGCTTCGATATCATCCCGTCATAGTGCCCTGAAGGACTTCCCAAGTACGCTTACCGCTGATGCTGCATCATGTGCTCTTCGTAGTGGTGACGTGTGTCGTGCTGTTGAGTTGTTGGAACAAGGCAGGACTATCATATGGACCCAGATGACACGACTCCGCACTTCTCTTGACAGTCTCCAGACACACAGCAATCATACAGCGGCCCTGGTAAAGAGATTCAGAGACATCAGCTCCCTCCTTGATAAACCACCTGCGAGCCATGCGGATGGCACCCAGTGTGTCGATGTAGAAGCAGCAGCAACTCGCTACAGGCGTCTAGTGGAGAACTGGAATGGAGTTGTAGAAGAGATCCGGACGATCGAGGGCTTCTTCCGTTTCCTACTCCTCCCCATGTTCGCCGATCTCCAAGAGGCAGCTCGTGACGGGCCTATCATCATGCTCATTGCAAGCAAGTCGTCTTGCGATGCTATTATTATCAAACTCACACAACCTCCGACTAGCATTCAACTCCCTATTGATTTGGGGAAACTCGCCAGATTGGTGGTCGTACTCCAACAGGCAATTAGAAAAGACGCCGGTCCTAAAGGGAACCAAACAGCGCTGATAAAAGCTTTGAGGAAGTTGTGGGTTGACGTCGTCCGCCCGGTGGCCGAAAATTTGGGTGGATTTGCACGACGAGGTTCCCGAATATGGTGGTGCCCAACGCTGCTCTTCAATTTCTTGCCGTTGCATGCTGCCGGCGAATACAGGGCAAATGGAGAATCCCTTTCGCAGCAATATATTTCTTCATACACGCCATCGCTTACCGCGCTGATGAGAGCTCGTAGAAGTCATGACAGGAGTCCTTCGGTGCCCTTTGCTGCCATTGGCCAGAATTTCCCGGCCGGTGCTTCATTCACTTTGGATTGCGTGGAGCCTGAATTGGACTTGGTGCAGCGTCTTTTACTCCCTCCCCCAACTGTTTCCTTCACGAAGATAACGAGCGTTGATGCAACGAAATCGAGGGCGCTGCGAGACAATACTTGGCTCCATTTTTCTTGTCATGGGACACAGAATTTTGACGATCCCTTCAAGTCGGCCTTTCTTATGCGCGACCAACCGCTTTCACTCCTTGATATCACCCAAATGGATCTCTCTCTCCACCAATTCGCATTTCTTTCTCGAAATTCTGCCTGTGAGACTGCAGTCGGTGATTTTGCAACGCCCGACGAAGTGGTACACCTAGCGGCCGGCCTGCAATTTGCTGGGGTCAAGAGCGTCATTGGGACATTATGGAAGGCCACCGATGGTACTGTGCAGCGGTTAGTCGAGGCATTCTACAAAAACCTGTGCGGAGATGGCAAAATGAATTCCAGGCGAGCTGCCCACGCGCTGCACCAAACAGTCAACCCATTGGCTCGCGACAAGGGCATGCCATTGGACCAGCGTATAGTGTTCATGCATATTGGCGCATGATCAAGTTGGTGCGTACTCCGAGCTTGCTGATTGACGCGTTAAGCTGACGACTTCGTATTGCCATCGCATTTCCTTTTTGCTCTATCTCGTTATCTTGTTCGCCATTGACACCATACTGTCCTCGTACTTCTTAGCTTCTGACCCTCATGGTACATCCGCATGATGATCCTCCGCTGTTACGTTACCTAAGCATTTCTTGCAGTACTTACATCGTCGCGTCTCTCTTTGACACCTCAGTCTTGTTCACGAAACATCACTGAGGTGTGTAGTATATTCCGTATCTCTCACAATCCCTTACTGATGTATCCTAGCTATCATTCCGCGCTAGTAACGCTAGCGCGTATACTTCGCGTGTAGCATCTAGCCATGCTTATGTGTAGCCTGCTTCCAAGAAGATACATTCGGATTTCAGATTTTTGAACTGTTTACCTTCCCGATTTTCATGTGCACTCAGTGTAGACTTGCATTTGTATTTCCTTGTCCGTTGGCTCAGAGCTAGATACAACCATTGATATTTGGTGCTTTGTACGTAAGCATGAAACCCGTTACGGGTTCGACTTGAATTTCACTAGTGATAATCGATCTACATCCCGACCAGTCCATAACCACGGGAGTCACGATGTAAGACGATGTCATAGGCCCTTACGCACAAACGTTTGTTTCTTGCGCAAACGACTCTGAGAAAATGCTAGAGTGTTTAATTATAGGTAATGGATAGTGGTCGTGGATTCAATATAGAGGAAGTGACTGACGGACTGGAGTACTTTGTTACGCGTATTCGCATCGCCTGTAACTCCAAGAGCACTTCAGCCCCAACATAGCGGTGCGTCGCAGGTAGAACGAAGGCAGCTTGTAATATGAATGGAGAGTTAGCTGTAGAAATTCCTGATCCGGGACTCCACTTCTTCAGGAGACAGCTTGATATCTACGGAACGTGTCATCAAAGGAAGCAGATTCACGCAACACATAGGATGACTTACACTTTTGAGGATCTGGTAAAGTGTTAGTTCATTGCACATGACAAGGGCAAGAAACTCACTCTTGCTGAATTCTTTCTCCTTCTGCTTTTGCATGAATCGCTGCAAAGATGGGACAACCAGCTTTACCACCTCCTCTCCAACAGCGCTCCTCTCCTCTGCATCCTCTTCCAACACTTTTGCTATCCTATGTCGTTCTCCGACCTCCTCAAGCAAGTCATAAAATCGCGTAAACTTCTCCTTCGCTGCCGCCTTCCAACCACTGCCGCTCGTCTTATCTCGTGTGTCGTCGGCGAGTGCCTGCATGAGAGGTGAGAAACTGGCATCAAAATAACCTGCCTTTGCGGTCCGCCACGACGAGTTGAGGAAGTCTGTCGTCGGCTTAGACAGCAGGGAAGGTGTGTTGGGATTTGTGGGGCGCAAGACGAGATGGGACACAAGATGTGAGACATTGTTGAGGAGGAACACAGAACCGAAGGGAGGCCGGCGCTGTGTGCGCGACAGAGTTGTGAGGCTCCCGATGAGAGTGTTCATGACGTCGTCTGATTGAATTAATTAGTTTCAGGCAAAGGAAAGAAAACGCAACCCACAAACAAAGTGTTGAATCAGCACTTTTTCATTTACGTCGACAGAGCTGGACTTGGCAGTTTTCCCTACTTGCTTCCCGTCGCCCATTTTCCAGTTCCCATCGCCGAGCGCAGCTAACGCAGACCCGACAGCATCCTGGACATCGGGTATGCGATTCAGGTACTGTACGGTCTGTATTGTGTCAGCGAGCGTGAATACAAAGCAAAGGACTGTATTAACATACAGAAATAGTGATGTCCGCTAAGCCAACACTCAGGTCACCGCCCTTGCCAACAGCGGCAAGTTTTAAATCAGCCAAGAATTCAGGAAAGCTCCTGAGGCATACACCACGGATCGCATTGAGGCCGTCTCGTAACTCATTTCCTTCCCGTCCACGTTTTGCCAAAACAGAATCCCAACGACTCTGAGACATTGTTAAAGCAGAAAACGCAGAAAGCGCATGGAACGTGTATCTGTGCAACGAGCGTTTAATGAGGGATGTCAGAGACGACAACGTATCCGTGAAGAGAGTCAGGAGAGGAGTAAGAAGGGTATCATAAGTCGATGCAATGATGGTGCTGCTAGACAGAGGGGCGAGTTCGGCGAGGAGGGTATATTCGGCCTGTGTATCCGGGCTTTGTTGAGAATTTGCAAGATAGGGACGATAACTAAAACAAGCACCTCAGTGACTTTGAGCAAATTATCTATCCAGATGCTAAACTCCTTCCCAGCAGCCACTCCATCTAGAGTTTCGGCTCGGTCCACAACTCGTCGTGAATGCATTTCGAGGGCTTTGCGACTCCAATTCCCGCGCATGTCTGCATACCCTCGCTGTGCATCCTTGAGCGTGTTCAAGATAGCTGACGCAGCGGGGTGAGAGGGATGCGTTGATGGAAGGGGCAGAGTACGGAGGAAAACAACCAGGGGTGCAAGGGAGGACATCAAGGGAGGGGGGAACTCGGTGAGCATGAATGCAAGGCCTGAAACTGGTGGAGATCCCGAGGAGCCTTCTGCGACAAGCTTAGTATACAACTGGGTAAGCTTCTTCGCACCGGTCTCGATCAGTCGCGCCTTGAAAAAACGATTAGAGAGCATGCAAATAGCGACGGACAGATTCGAATTGTACCATATCCCTTGAATCTGCATCAGAAGACTTGAATGCAATGGCAGCATTGAGTCGTTCAAGGATGTCGATGTAGGCTTCAAGTTGGCCAAGCTGCGGCCTGTCCATGATTCAGTTGTGTTCCCGACCTTGATCGAACTGTAACGTACCCCCGTAAAACTAACCCTTCTTCTACGGCAATGCCATCTTGACTACTAGCAACCTCGTCGATCTTCAGCAGAGCACGATCGATGTCTGTATATCATCCGATGAGGTTTTGTCTGCGAAGCAATCTGGACTGGTAACCAACTATGTGCCCGTTGTTTGAGCTTCTGTGTCGAGTTGTATAGAGGTAGGATAGACTTCTCAAGTTTCACAAGGCGAGTGTCAAAATTTGTCAAAATGGCTATTATGAAGTGTAGTCAACAGTTGGATACGGTTGAGAATCACGCACAAGTCATCCGCTGCGAAATCTGGTGTGTTTTGTTGAGGTTCTGCTCTAGCTGACAGAACGGTCAACACTTCGTGAATCCGTCTGGAGGAAGAACATACGAGCTCGATTTCGGCACTGTCATCGTCCATAATAGAATTGCAGGGTCCTTAATTCTGTGTTAATTTGCACGCGTACGTACGTACTGGTTGAAGTTTCGCTTCAAGGATCGATGTGGATGGTTGTTTGCCGAAGTTTTTCGTGGCTCAACGTTCGTTCAACTACTAAAACCGCCCACCGTGTGCTGGACAACGCACTTTCAATTGCGCCAGAGTTTGTGAAGTGATCGAGCATGCTCTGGTACATTTGGAAAGTTGCCCAGGTTCTCTCTTTGTGAGCGTTTAATTTCTGAGTCGGCTGATCGAGAGCAGAGGGCAACAGCGAGAAGGCTAAGTGCTCATTAACTACCCATGCCCCCACCTGGTCACGTCCGATGTACTTCTAACTGTCCTTTTTTTATAGTCATCAAAGTTTGTGATTCGCCGCACCAAATCCGCCATCCTTGATCCCATCACTGCCAAATCCTCGAAACTCCAAGGGTACAACTGGACTTTTAACGTTAGGACACCTACCTTCCGCTATAATTCGACTTCCCATCTGCTTTTGTATGATGTTGATCCCATTCGGAGCCTGGGTGACATCGTTCAGCACTATTCTGCATTACTGGAGACTTTGAATAACGTCTCCCTAGGGCCTAGAGATCTGTAGGATTAGATTCCAAAACGGATTCCGATAACGACAAAGTCATCGCAGTGGAGCATCGGGCCCTACTCAGATGTGGGGGTCGTTTCATGCGCTATATCGACGGTACGATGATGACACTCTAAACGGAGTTCAAACGTTCATCCCTTGGGGTTGTTCGTCTTATACGACTCATCTCAGACGGTGGCAAATAACCTTGATGCCAAATGTCGCATCGTTTGTCGCGATTCCTAGTTGAATTTACAAAAATAACTAGAGGAGGTGGCGTGCAACGCGCAAGTGAATGATGGTGCCTTCCAGACTCTGACGGTCCATAAGTTGAAGTGGTCAGTGCCACATCTTTCAAGGACGAATGTGGATCCTTATTGGACCCTGATGCTGCTTCTATCTCCTAAGGTTACAAGTATCGTGTGAGACTGTGCATCTTGTACAGCTTTTACCATCGCACACAGCTTGCACACAGCCCACCATGCCTCGTGCACGACCTATGTCCGCACTTCTAGATGAATCCTAATTTGATCTTCATCAGCAGCCTTCTGTTGGACGATCCGAAGCCTGCCTTGCATTCGGTTATATTTAAAGCCACAACCTTGTTCCCAAATAACACATATGTGAATGGGATACGGAAGGTATGCTGCGGCCATGGTACCAGATAAAAGTGGGGTCTGGGGAGAGGTTCCGACACATCATCGTTATCCAACGATTTCGACTATCAAAAATATGGGCATGTCTCGAATAACACGCCATCCGCAGTATTACTTGCACGACGGTAGCGTATCGATTCATGCACGTAATCCTTTCGTTTAATCGTGATAGTCTTGATAAACCTGTTGTCAAATAGGTCGCGGGCACCGTCTTTCGTGTACACAAGTACTTTTTGGAAAGAGAGTCTGAATACTTCCGAGAGGGATTTGAAGCAGCTGGGCCACAGGAAGATGGTCGGTCCGACCAAGCAGCGTTTCGACTTGATGATGTCAAAATCAGTGAATTCGAGCGACTGCTGTGGGTATTCTACAACCCGTGAGTCCTCTTTCTCGGTTTATGTTCTTTGACAGGCTGAGCGTTTGGAATTGAAGGCAATATATGTACGATGAGCAACCCGTGGACCACTGGATTACTATCCTTGACCTGGCCACACGTTGGAAATTTCCAAGCGTGCGAGACCTGGCAGTTCGGCAGCTGCAAAAGCTCGACATGAAACCTGTCGAGCGAATTATCATCTACAATAAGTACAACCTCGACAAATCGCTTCTCTTGCCCGCCTACATTCGTCTGTGTAAACAACCGAGTCGCTCTGTTGAGGATGGCAAGCGACTTGGCATGCCCACCGTCCTTAAGATAAACGAGGCTCGTGAGTATGCACAGAGGTCTGCAGCCGAGCAAGGATGCCATAGTCCCACAAGCGCTGATGCCGAAGATCAGGAACTTGTTGAGATTCTGAAGGATGTATTTGGTCTGAGCTACTTACAGGCGCGGGGTTAGGGGCTATTGTGGGACACTACAGTAAAACACAAAATATTGTAGCTATCAGGAGCTCATCGCCGATAATCAGCATTCTTGCACGACGTGTGGGTCATTGGAATAGCGCTGAGCGCTGATGGCCTGAGCGCTGATCTTTGTTGCGCCCACAAAGGCTCGGCACGTGTTGGTGCGGTTCATTCAGAAGTATTTTGAATGTCGTTGTAAGCTCTCACGCTGCGCTTGACTCTTTCTCTCTTGCCTCCATGAACGTCGCTGGTCCCTCACGACCACGCCTGGTCCCTGGTCCAAGAGATAGAGACAATTATGAAGAAGATCTTACGCGTATGATTGGGCAACTGGATCTTACTGACGTGGAGAGATTGCAGACCTTATATGATAACAGATTGCATCGAGGAGAGGGACTCACTGACCGTGAAGTTGCTTTCGCATTGTTGATGCAGAACTGCTCGAGAACTTGCGGAGTTCAATGCCGATCGGACACTTGCCCAGCGACTTGCTGTTGAAGAGCCCGATCCTGCGCCTGGGTAAGGCCATATACTGAGGAACTCCCAAAGCTAACAACGATAAGCAGACCAGCAACAGTAGCGCCTCAACCCACCGTGAGAACGTACTGCTTGCGAATATAATGTCTCGCTGGAACATCTGACGAGAATTACAGTACGACATCACAAACGCAAACGTGGGGCGAATGGTTTGCCTCCATTGTTTTCGCCGACCGCATCGAGTGGTCAGACCACCCCACCGGCAAATCCTGTTCAAGCGCCCACCGCTGCGGCCAGGCCAGGCTCCTCGGTGAGACGTGTTGCTACCTATTATTAATGCACTGTCACTTAAACCATCACAACCAGGGCCACCGGCCACGACTGTGTGATCTGTCAGGATCCAATTTTCGGAGCAGAAGTTCGGGCACCATGTGGCCACTTTTATGATATTGGCTGCATCACCGACCTATTCCAATCAGCAACACGCGATGAGAGTTTGTATCCTCCTCGATGTTGTCGCCAGAACATTCCACTCCCACAAGTTCGGCCTCACCTGACACAGACAGTCCTCGCTGAGTTCACTCTCAAAGCTCAAGAATTTGGGACCATGAAGCGCGTCTATTGTGTTGCACCGACGTGCAGCCGTTTCCTCGGGCCATTATATGAAGGCTTTCTCTCCAAGGTCTTTACATGCCCGTCTCCCACGTGTAACACGACGACATGTGGGAAATGTCGTGGTAGATACGAAGGGTTCACCCCACTTCTGCACTCCTGATGCAGAGACTGAGCAAGTGCTCACACTCAGCCGCGCCTCGGGGTGGGCACGCTGTCCAGGCTGTGCTCAGATGATCGAGCTTAACATGGGGTGTTTCCATATGACTTGCCGGTGCAAGACAGAGTTTTGCTATGTGTGCAAAGCACTCTGGAAGACCTGCAGGTGCCCGCAATGGGACGAGGCCAGACTGCTTGCTGCTGCAGAGCGTCGTGTAGATGCTCAGCTGCCGCCTGCACGTCACGCCCAGCCTGCTAATCCTTTCCGACAGGCACCTCCAGTGCGCCAACCAGTGCCAGCTGCTGGCGTTGCTAGAAACCAGCCTATTGATCCCAGACCGGCGCCTGCACCAGTTGTCAATATTCGCCCTGCAGACCCTCCTCAACGGGCACCTGTTGCTGGATGGCGTCCTAGGAATCTGCCTGCTAATCCACCCCCGGCACCTGCACCAGTTGTCACTATTCGCCCTGAAGACCCTCCTCAACGGGCACCTGTTGCTGGATGGCGCCCTAGGACTCTGCCTACTAATCCACCTAGACCGGCGCCTGCACCAGCAGCTCCTCCTGTTGTACCCCCTAACATAACTCTCCATCGCGAGGAACCAGCACCAGCAGCTCTTCCAGTACCCCCTTCCCAGACTCGGAAGATTCGCCGGCGGGCTGAGGCGAGTGCTCGCGTTTCAGCATGGTTCACAGGAGTGACAGAGCCACAGCCTGCGTCAACTACCGTAACTACGGGTTTGGATAGGAATGCAGACGTCAGACAGCGTTTGATAAGGGAAACCATGGAGCGCCTCAGAGTGGACCATGACTGTGACCACACAAGCTGGAAATTCCGCCGTGGTGGCGGACGTTGTGAGAGCTGTGAGATGCACCTCCCACTATACCTCTTCGTGAGTCGTTTGCGTTGCGTTGCTTACGTTGACACACCTTCTGATTTGACATCTATCAGCGTTGTGCAGGGTGTCAAATGCATGCCTGTAACAGGTGTCGCCGAAACCGTCTGTAAAAATGGCCGAATCCAAATTCTCTTGATGCTTTGTTGATCACTCGCAAGTGGCTTTCTGTGTGTATTATACTTCGATGTTGGAACAGATTGTTCTCAGACACTATAATGCGTTGTATTCTTAAACTCAGGTACGACTGTCTTCCAAGCTTAGTTTGCGGTCATTAGGAAGATCATGTACAATCACATTCACTGGTAGTCAAATTTTATTGTTGTTGGGCCACCCCGGGCCCTGATCAAACCAGAGCATCGTGCTATTAATGATAGCTAGCATAGGTAGCACTTAACTGCCGCACTCCGCAACTTGACAGGTCAGTCTCTGACCATGTCCTCAGTTTGAGAATGTATCAAGCGACGAACCTGATCGATACTAGAGTGACTTCTCCAACACTGACAGTTCACTGCATAGTTCGGATTTTCGATAATGTGTATTGTCGAGCTTCATGCACACCGACAAAAAATAAGCTGTAGCATTGCTCCACTCATCCGATACAAGGCCAAACGCTTATCTTGATTTCTCTATTCCCTGGACCGTCTGCTCCTGCGACATCATCGTCCCGCCATACAACGCCACAACTCGGAAGATCCAGTAGCTCAGGAAGCATAACGCGAGTCTACAACAAGCCGCACAATTATAGTCAGCTAAGCGTGGAATGCAGCGATGAGGGGCTACCACGCAAGGTCAAGGGCATTTGCAATGCAGCAGGGATAGATACGCACCTCTTTGATGAGCTTGCGGACTTTGGGATATCGCGCCTTCACCTCTCCGGCATCAAACGCGACCACATGTTCGTCCATCCCACCCACCAATGTCAAATCATCAGATTCGGCGTGTGGTAGAGGAGATACGCAACCGCTCTCTTGTAGTGGCTGAGCAGCTGGCGTGGATCCAGGAGAGAGCGCGGGGTCATCAGGGACATGGCATTCTTCGATCTGGAGAGACTTTTCGATATGCGCTACGGTGCGTTGTGGTAGCGGTGGTGGGAGGTACGTGATAACACGTCTCTTTGGCTGAGTATCAAGCTTCTTCTCTGTCCGTGTCGCGCCCGTACCCCAGCTCTTTGAATTTCCGACGGAAATACCAGGAAGATGAAGCCTAAATGGTCCGGATGATGGTATGTTACCGGGCTTGAACTTGTTACTCTTTTTCTTCACGGGTTTCATGACTGTGCTCCAGTTAGCGTCAGGATCGTCATCGAACCCGTATGCAGAAATTTGGCGAACATCGCGTGAAACTGACGAGGCTGCGATCTTACGTTTCGGCGTAGACCTCTTGGCGCGTTGTGGCGGTGGGGACGGCGTTGGCGATTGGTAGGGACGCTTCCTAGATTCGGGAGATATGAGATCGGTTTCATTTCGCGCAGGGCTCGAAGCTCTTTCGATGGATTCTGCGTGAGCTGGTGGAGGGTTGAGGGAGCTATGAATGGTAGAGGCCAGCCACTGAGGCATTGACGGAGGCCCCGTCTCACGCATCGCAGGCGGTACTGTGCGATAGGACCCCACCGCCGGAACCTGAGGAACGGGCAATGCAGACAACGCTTGAAAACGCTCTGGAAAACGTGTATCATATACTACACAAGTACACCAAGGTACTCACGATTATCGGTAAGACGTACGCCACGGCGAAAACGCGAAGAAGATTGATTACACGAAAGCAATCTCGGGGAAGTATCGATGAAAGGCCTTGGTGGAGAGGATTGATAACCTCCTGGTCGAAGGTGCGAAGCTTTCACTGGATAGTCGCAGCTCGTAAGCGGGGATGACATAGACATGGATGACGCGTTATATCGCGATTGCGGCATCAAATTCAGATTCACGTCGGGGGCGGATATATGCGCTGCGCTTCGTTGCAAGAGAGTTTGACGACCCACTTGAATGTTGTTGTAATGCTTGCTATCCGGGGTGTAAGGTTGCGTTGGAACGTCCGGATGAGATTGGACCTGCTGATCATGGAGGTTTCCCCGGGCCTGGGGAGCGTTTGACGACGAGAAGTAATCCCCTGGTTCAGCATTACCGATTCCATGAATTTGTGAACAAACTTGATGCTCCCGAGAGACCTGAGACGTAGTCGACCTGGGTTTTGTAAACTTCGGTGCTTTCAAAGGAGGGGGTGCACGAGGTAGCTTGCGCTCTGCCTGAACTTTGAACGCATCCACTATTGGACCACGTGGCTGCGATTTCTGTCGTACGTCCTCTGAGATCGCCTGGCTGGGGAGTTCCTTATTCGGGGGACGACTAACAGCATTGATACGCGCAATACTCCATGGGTTAGGCTTGTACTCGACAGTCTCGTGCCGCGAGGATATATCAAGCTCCTGAATGAGTCTAGTGTCGTCGGAGGGAAGATCGACTTTAGAATCAGTTTCTGCCTCGTCAGAATCAGGGTCGGATTCAGAGTCGAATGTGTAATGAGCTCGAGTACGGTGGTTGAACGACCACGGGTTCTGGTTGTCCTTTGATTTTGGTGGATTCATGTGAGCAGTAATCGGAGGTCCATAAGTTATGATAATAATGTCAAGCAAGTACTGGTGTGGGCGAAAGGAATACAAAGTTTCGGCGGTTGTTTGGCAACACCTTCTGACCCAAACAACGTATACTGCCCAAAATGTAGTTCACGCCCTGAACCACCGATCAGTCAATCTGCGCGCTTGAGCCGGTCGCACAATGGTCTGCCCCTCGCTCTTCCTTCCATTCCACTGACCAACCTGCATACAGGCAGTACAAAGCATAACAGCGACGACGAGCACAAACATCACAGGTGCTACACACAACCCCACGCCCAGTATCATGCCGCCAGAGCTCGAGCAGACGCTCGCTCTTCTATCGTCGCATCGTTCTGTCCTCGGGTACCTCCTGCTCTCGCGTGGAGATCATGTCAGCATCATACGCCATTCAGGCGTCGTCTTCGAGGGCGAACAAGGCAAGAAGTACGCGAGCGTTATAGGCAGGATGGTTGAGAGCGTGCAGGCAGGCTTGGAGGAAGTGAGCGGGTCGGAAAATGATGGAGTGCGTAGCGACTGGGTCCTTTCTTTCGCTTTGCTTATTTATTTTTGTAGGACCAGATTCGCTTCATGCGAATACGAACCAAACGCCATGAAATCATGATTTCACCTGGTTGGTGGGGAACAGCATTTGATGGATACCTATACTGACTATGTATTGGCAGATGAAAGATATCTCCTCGCGGTGTTGCATGACCCCGCTTCGTGAATTTACCCTATCTCTTATATCTTTGTGTCTATCTTACGACTGTATCGGTAGGATCTCTTGATAATGCAGGCATTTGAAATCAATATCATCGTTCTCAGCTCAGTACATTGCGGTGATGGTGGTAATACAAAGTGCTACAGAATTTGGCTGATATCTTTCCTTGGGCGTTGTAGGTTGACCTAAAGGTGGCCACGGATGGGCTTGGGCTCATACCTGTTAAAGCGTCGTCAGTTTCATGTCAAAAAGCAAGAAAGGAGAATACGCACGGCTCCTCCAAGTATTTTATTTCCTCCGGGGTGAGCTCAATTCCCCCGACGATACTCTCCTGCAACCTCTGTACAGAGCTGATACCTACAATAGGGCTCGCCACTTTTGACGCAACCCAAGCCAGCGCGATCTGGCTCATCTTGCTATTTTTCTTCTCGGCAAGCTCTTCGACGCGCTTGATGATAGTTGCGTCTGCACTGGAGAACTTTTTCTCAAAAGCAGTTCCCTTGTAAGAATTGAGACGCGTCGTCTCTGTGCCAATGGGACGCGCGAGGAGACCAGAAGCTAGAGGAGCCCAGGGAATGACACCGATACCGTTGTGTTTGCAATAAGCGAGCATCTCGCGTTCCTACACGTGATGTTGAATCAGAGAGTAATGGTTGTGATTTTTAGAAACACACCTCTTCGCGGTAGAGTAGTGAGTACTCGTCTTGCATGCTGACAAACGTTGTCCAGCCATTGCGGGCGGCCACATCATTCAACATGGCAAACTGCCAACAGCGCATGGAACTAGCACCGATGTAACGGACTTTACCGTTCTGGACGAGGTCGTGAAGTGCTTTCATGGTCTCTTCAGGGGTGACCGAAGGATCAAAGCGGTGGATCTGCAAGAGATCGATATATGGGGTCTCGAGACGGGCGAGGGACGCGTCAACAGCGTTGAAGATTGCAGCACGAGAGAGGCCAGATTGGTTAACGTACTCGGGCAGCTTGGCGAGACCGGGGACGAAGAACGACTGTATGGAAGGATCATTTGCGACAAGGCCATTGCACTTTGTGGCAATTATGATCTGGGACCGAGGAATGTTGTACTGTGGAGTTCATACATCAAGACATGATAAATTCAGGACATTGATGAGGCACACCTTTTTGATGAACTTGGCAATGAGGCGTTCTGACTCGCCGTTTGAGTAGATGTTGGCGGTGTCGATGGTGTTGATGCCAAGATCCCAAGCTGCCTTCATGATTTCGATGGAGGGCTCCCCATCAAGGACCCAGGGCTGCAAATGGTTGAGGGTGTGGTTCACGTTATAGGAGACAATATTAATGACGTACGGCCCATTTCGGTGTACCGTAGCTCATCGCACCAAGCTATGCAGTATTAATTGATTATGACTGCCGTGTGCTAGCAACAGATAACTTACAACTGGCACGGAGACTTTGAGACCAGACTTGCCAAGGGGGCGATATTGAACTTTAGACATTGTGTTGATGATTCAAGATGGGTTTGCTGGCAGTTGATCTAAAACCCCCTCCTCTATTTAAGCCTTCCGGATAAACGGACTATGGATGACTACATGCTTACGCGTACGGGTACTGGATAACCAATAAGTCTTACTACATAGCAGTTTATACATAGGCTATCCCTGCACTGGCAGTGCAGGCGCTGCTTGTGCGACTCGATATTATTCATGGATCTGAGGCAATTTCCGATATACATAGGATGCGACATCAGATATGAGTTGATATATCGACTGTCGCATCGAGCGCTAGTATGTGTGGCTTGACAACGAGGGCGGCAGCAGCCAGCACGACATGTATCATTACCTAATCAGTACAATAGCACACCGACTCCACCACACAACGTGGCCATCACTAACTTGTTTTCCAATTGTTCAAAAGTCTGTCCAGTTTCGTTTGCCCGCAATCTCCCCAAAGATCCAATTCGAATTCGCTCTCTCTTATTTTATCCATTGCTTCGGACATTCTCACAGCTAATATTTTGTGAGTAACTTGTTGTGTTGACATGTTTACAAACGTTCAACTCCTCCTTGCTTAACGACACTTTGCACGACCTGCACGATTCAGTTTCGTGTACACCTGCTTCATTGAAGTTGTAGTCGCCCTATATATTCGTCGCATATCAACCGCGATGACTCGATTTGGCGATTTCCAAACACTTTGCTCCCAGGTCCCGTCATACACCTGGTGTAATCTCTTTTATCATCAGGTCTGCATTACTTCATATCCCAGTTGACCCATTCGCTCACCTCTCATCAGCTACAAACCAATGATCCATCCATTCTGACTGGCCTATCTCAACCCGCCGCCTCCGCCCCGGTCGGTGTTAACCCAGAGTGCGGGATACAAAAAATAAATACCAACGGCTCTCTGGGTAACATCGCCAATGTCGTTGCTTGCGGTCTCAGTTTCTTTGTGGTCGCCGCTTTGATATACTTCACAGGAAGGCGCAAAGCAGCAGTCGGTCAGTCCTTTTACCGACTTCAACCACATGTCACACCGTTCTTGTTCCCGTCAACTGATCCTTTTATATCACAGGCCGCGTGGAACTCCGCATATTCTTCACATTGTATCTCTTAACCCTTCCCTTCCAGTTAATTACCTCCGGCTCTTTGCTCACCCAAGGCTCAACAGCCTTGGTTGCCCTGACTGCTATCCATGCGGGTCTCGTCGCTACACTATTCTGGACGTTGCTGGCCAATGCTATTGTAGCAACCCAAATCGTTGAGGATGGCACCCTGAGCTCAATAATAGTGCGTCCTTATTCCATTCTCAAACGTACAGCAAGCTCACCCCACCCAGCCCTTCTCCATATTTGCCGCCGCATTCTTCATCGCTACAACCTATATATCCTTGGACGTTGGATTCACCTTTACACAAGTGCTTGGAACGTCAAATCCACCCCAATCCATCAACAGTATACCACTTTTTGTCTTTACCAGTATCTGGCCAGGAGTGTAAGTCGTGCGACCTCAATACAGCTTCTTGATGCTAACTCTTCGCATCACCTTTATAGCGCTGCTTTAACCTATTTCGGACTCATGCTGTACATCGTCCTCGGGATTCTCAATGAAATCCGACCTGTGTGGTACTACGTCATTGCAGCCATCCTCTTCGTGTTAAGTCAACTCGATTACTTCTTACTCAGCAAAATTATATGTCGAGTACGTATACATTAACCAATACTTCAATCTCTGCTGACCAGTCGCAGGGCTCATCAATGAAAGTTGACGGCTCCTTCATCGCCACAATACTAGAGACTGCATGCGTAGTCACTCTCTACTTTGCATGGCGAGGAATCACAGAAGGTAACGTCCTCCCTCCTCTCTATTCCGACCCCGCTCATCCACATCGCAGAGGACTGGGACAACGATCTCTACTACCCATCATGATATAGACGAGCCGATTATGTTGTTATGTTTGTGATTTTCCCTCTTTTATATACACGCGATACATGTTGTTCCTCGGTTTACACGTTTATTCGCCTTGCATTCTGCCCATGTACGTTTACCTACTTCTACGCAGAGTTAGCGCTGGGGTTCGTCGCGAGGCGCTTGGAGGCGGGTTTGGGTTAAAAGGGGCATTTTAGTGGCTCACTGGTGCTTGGATTTGTACTTCTGTGGAGTCCATACCCGAATGTTGTTGTGCTGTAATATCACCATGATATATCCCGATGGCGAGGCTTTTGTGTATAGTATCATACATAACGGTGAGTCGATACCTATCCGAGACGCCGTCTAGGAATGGAAAGCGCCCGCAAGGCGTAAAATATGAATATGCGTCAGCATAGTGAATAAGGAACGTCGGCTGCTCGCAGCGTAATACTCAAAAAAGAAACGCAACACGCAATACGCAATACTTAAAAGGAGGGGGAACCACGGAATGGTGAATACAATAGTTCGAGCTCAGGCCAAGAAAGACATCAAAGACCCTCACATCTCCTCGACGAGCCGTTGAGTGATGAAAGGAGTTATCTCAATGGAGACCCAGCTGTCGTCGGTCGCCTCTCTCGCCAAACGACGGGATTTCCTGGACTTGAGGCTGCGCGAAGGCGATGACGGGCTGGAGCTAGGGCTAGCAGAAACTGGACTCGTCGGGCCTGAACCACTGCTGCACGATATCGGAGAAACAGGAGTCAGCCAATCACTAGGCCGACGTTTCTTCAAGCGTCGTCGCGGACTATTTGGGGGAGTGGGACTGGGAGTGGCGAGGTTGAACGTCGGCTGATACTTGTCCGCTATCCACAGTGGGTGCGGTATACGACTCTCATGGGCCTTTTTTTCCACACGCGGGACATCGACGTAGGCGGACGTCGAAGTGGTCGTCACGGACCAGTGTGATTTCTGCTCGGCGGTGAGGTGCGGAGTGGCGTGGGTATGGTGCGGACGTACCAATTCCGTGTGTTTTGCGATGAGTGGCGTGTTTTCGAAGAACCCCTCATCTGACACATGATCTGACTCCAATGAGGTGTTAGCCTTGCACGAAAATTCGGCATCAAGCTGATCAAGAGATGGGTACTGGCGCAACGGGCGTATGACAGGCGCTCGCGAGTATCCGTCCCGCGTCGAGGATGCCACCGTATTAGAGCGCTTGGGTTTCGAGCTCCGCGGAACACGGTGGAGGAAGGCTTTGAACGCATCTTGGCATGTCGCTGAGGTGTTCTCTTCTGATGTATATCCGTCGTTATCGGCTGTGACAGCTTGAGAAAAATCATCGTCTGAAACGTCAGGAGGGGTTATAGCTCCTGAGGAACTTTCTTCGTCGCTTGAATCGAGTAGGCGGTTTCCGGAAAATGTCACCATTCCATCCTCAGGGTCCCATACTGCTGCAAAGGTCAATGCTGACTTTGGTGAGGCGGGAGGAGACCGTTGGTTGCCATTGGTGTTCGCAGAGGTGCTTGTGCTACAGAAGTCGAGCGAGATGAATAACTACGGTGGAGACAATGGGGAAAGTAAGAAGGCGGACTTTGAGGGGGTTACTTGATCCTACCTTTGGAACACCTGGAGTGGGACTACTTTGCTTGGAACTGTTGTCCATCGATTGCTAGTAAAAGTTCTATGGCAGTGTTAAAGAGTGAGCTATAGCGAAAGGGGTTTTGTCGAAATAAAATCTAGTCTATAGCGTCTGGTAGAAAGAGGGTCAGTCTCCCGCCAGGCTATCAGGCACGATGCGAACGCACCTAAGGTCGGTGGCTGAATTGTTGTATGCCTGCACACGCGTGGACACGATGACCGAGAGGAAGGAATATGAGTGAGGGCGGAGGTAAAGGAACGCATACTTTATAGATGATCGACTGAAAGTAATCTTGACGCCCTCTTTGCCCCGTGCATCAATAGAAGACGTGCATACTTAGTTACTTCCCTGTTTCTGTGAGAATATTAAAACGTGTAAACTTGTCGAGGCCCCTTCCAAATCCCAAGATTAACCCCGTTTTTAGTTCCACGTAAACGAAGGCTGCATGACTTTCCATAGAAGGATAACTGCCCTTTCTTGTAATCACAATTCGGGTCGTGGTGTCAGACTCAAGAGGGACTGGCTTGGCTGACCCTTCCAAGTTAGTCTCCATGAAAGTATTCGCGGACCTCTGATTAGTACTCCCAACAACCCAGCCTGAATCCTTTGTGACCATATCCGAAGTCAAGAAGAGTGAGATGCGGGTAGAGAGCGAATCAATGTCCGTACAAGCAGTCCGCGCCCCAGAGGCGTGTAAATTATATGAGCACTCAGAGGCGTCACAGCGACTCGCCGCCGCAAAGTGCCCCTGCAATTCGCGGACATTTGAGGGCGTGCTTTTGTCGGATGGAATAGGTGGAAATTCGGGTTTGCTGGCTATGATCGGCGACTACAAGTATATCCCTGCACTGAAAATTTTCTAGATATCGATACAGTGGCGTGTGTGAGGTTACATGCTCCGGGGGAACGTGGCATTAAAATTTTAAAGATCGTACATATAAGTTTCGGATCACCGCGCTGTGTAGTTAGTTTCAGTCGCCTAGTGGGTATCGGGCCGCCAATATGACATGATGCAGAGGGTCGCCGGGACCGATGGGAGGATCGAAGTGATAAAAGATGGCTAGAGACGTAAAGATTCCTCTGGTGAAACCGAGAGTACGCACCTCGAAAAGGGAGACTCATGCTTGGGCACGTTCCATGGCCCTACTAGTCGAACAGTGAGTCAGTTGGAAGAAGCCTAGTAAGCGAGTCCTGAAGGGTTTTGAAGTCATGAGTCATTAGTCTTCAGGCTTGAGAGAAAAAGGAATAAAACGTGCATGAGGAGCGGACCATGACCCGGCGCTTAGCGCTAAGACACGGGTGATTTATAATTTCTACAAGTGATACACGATCGAACGAAAATTCACGTTTCGCCTCCTCTCATGATTGTTAATATTATGGGGAACATTCACAAAGTCAATATTTATAGGCCATTGACGTGGGGTGGGATCTTGGGTTGAAGAAACTCCTTATCAAGATTCGCACTTGTCCTTCGAAAGTCGGTAAGATAACCCTTTCTTGTATAATGATAGGCATATTATAGTAATGGGCGAAAGCGTCGCGTCGCGACAGTAGTCGAGCACGTAGCATACATGACAAGTAATTCAGTATAGTAATTCCCTTCAAACTAGATACTAGGTAATAAGCTCACTGGACGCGCCCCTCGTCCATGTGAGCCAGATCCTGCTGAGCGCTCAGCAGCACTTCCTAGGAATCCCATCAGTCAACCTGGCGCGATATTTTAACATCACTCACCGTGACAAGCGCTTGTCGCGCTTCGTCCTTGATCTCCTTCCACCTCCCCTCATAGGTGGACAGTAGTTGCTCATACTCGTGTTTCCGAGCCAATGACCCAGTCCTGATAAGAGACTGCAGAATAAAGATACCTGCAACCCACTCCACTTCGTCCGCCTCCCAAACCGCATCGCGCGCCATCAGCTCAGACAACGACTCGGTCGTGCCGGCATAGTCGCCACGGAAGCTCAACAAACCAAGTTCTAGCGCTGCGCCATGGATTTGTGCCCATTGGATGTAATCCTTGCGCTTTTGGCGGTCTGCGGCAATACGCTCCATTTCATCGCTCATCGTGGTCCCGCTTGCCGGGGCAAGGACCGGGTACCACACGGTCGATTTACGGATGGCCATCTGCAGTGCGCGAGGGCCGGCAACTGGACCAGAGACACCTGCATGCATAAGCGTGGGTGGGAAATACCCACATGCTTCCGTGAAACGACGGAGGATAGTTATGATCGTGTCGTGATTTGAAGCGGTCCGCGAGGCTGTCGGGGCGTTGAGAGATGAAGTGACAGCCGCAAAGAGGGCGTCAATTATAGGATTTAATGGAGTTGGCGAGGGGTGTGATAAGACGTAACTCTGAATAAGCGACGATAGCGTCGTAACATCTATTCCTCGCGTAAAGAACGCGTCTCTCAAAGCATTGGGGCTCGCATTGAGAGCAAGTGTCGCTGCAGAAGGCACTGATACATTGGTCTGGAAACTGAACTGTATATGACCAGTAGGCGGAGGGGGAGGCACATGCTGTTGAGATTGCTGGCGCTGTTGCGATGATGAGCTGGCAGTTTGAGCCGCTATGTCGTTTTGGGCAGAATAAGACACAGTAGTTGGAGTCTCAAGATTCGGACTCCATGTTAAGCTATTGTGACCAGGAGACCCAGAGACTATAATGGAGATCTGAGGATCAGGAGAGTGGTGCTGATCAGTGAGATCCAAACCTTTCTCAGCTGGCTTCTTGGATCTCGTTCTTCCCTCAAGCTTTCGTCTCGCTCGGCCCACGGTATTCTTGTACCAATTGTATATTTGCTAGGGTCCATACCTCCATCAATACATTTTCGCTTCTTCAATTAACGATCGGCGGTAGCAGCCCTCACCTCCCGGAACCTTGGTTCTGCCTCGTCGATGCCTTGGAGGTCCTCTGGCATGCCAAAACGGACAAGAAACTCATTGGCGCGGTCCAAAGCGAACTTCTTGGCGTCGCCTCTCACATGTCCGCGGGTGCGTGTCTCGAAGCCGCTTATGTGACTTCGCAGAAAGATGAGCTGTTCGTCGGTATAAGCCTTGGGCAACCTGGGTTTGCTCACCCTGGGATCGCTGGCCATGGTATCGTGAGGCTGACACAAGGGTTCGCTCTCGTTTCTCATCCTTCTTCGGTAATACCCGAAGGATCGTTCCCAATGGGCTTACGCTTATCACCGCGCGGAACTAAGGCGGACTTTTTGAATCATTTGTGGTTTCGGATTACTTTAGGTTCAAGCTCAAGGTCAAAGGAGTGCCAGTCGTGCATTGGTTCCAAGTAGCGTAAGTATTAGCAGCAGGTATCATATACGTAATATATATGTGGCATCGTCCAGCCAAGTACGTAGTTTAGTTTTCAGAGAGCGCGGGCTTACGGCAAATTGCGAGGTACATGGGCGTGAACAGCTTTAAAAGGATCATGAGCCCTCGTTTAGATCTACAGAAAGGTGCTTTCGCTTACCTTGGTCTGTCCACCCTTCACAAGCGCATCAGCAGCAACCTTGAGCGATTCACCCACGTCATGAGTGCCCTTGGGTATAAGATTAAGCATCTCCATGAATTTGATTGCTGTGTGTGAAACGAGCTTGCCGCTCCAGCTCATTCGCCAAACAGTAAAGTAATCCCAGACAGTTTGGGCCTTCCAGATATCGCCTTCGAGTGGATAGTACCATGGAATTTCGTCAGGGCGTTCAGCCAGATCCTCTTCATGCTCAATCGTGAGGCCGACGTTAATCATGGCTTCGCGGGCTTTTTTCAAGTGACGCATCTCTGGGATACCATTACCAAGCTCAATGGCATGGGCAAGTTCCTTATGCGCAGGGATTGATGGATCCCACGCGTCAGTCATGCACCACTCGTAGACGCCGAACTGTCAACTGATGCTCAGTATATTGAACCTAGAAGACAATGACTGACATACCACTCCTCCAGGCTTGAGAACCTTCATTATTTCCCCGTACACTCCTTCCCAAGTAGGTGCATGGACGGTGGCTTCAATGGCGTACACTGGTATCGATACGTTTTAATTCAGCAATCTCTCGTGAGACTGCACAGGCACCCACCAGCATCGAATGAGTTCTCGCCAAACTGTTCTGACAGCTTCATAAAATCACCCTTGGCAAAACTTACCAGGTCCTCAAGACCAGCCCTCTTGGTGTACTTCCGAGCGCGCTGAATCTGAAAATCGTTGTTGTTCAAGCCAACGATGTTCACGTCGGCAAACCGAGCTATCTCGCGTGCGGGACCACCGACGCCGCACCCAACATCCAGCACGCGCATACCAGGGCGAAGTGACATTTGGGCTGCAAGGTAGTGTTCATGACGGGCCAAGGATGCTGCGAAAGCCTCTCCTTTGTAGAACCGCGAGAAGTGGAACGACTGTGCCCAGCCATACTCATACAGCTCCGTCGCCCCATCATAGTAACCTGTGTCTTCGTCAGTAAAGAACCGTTCAAAACAGTCGTGACGACATACCATTTACAACGTCGGTGTAGCTCTCAACACGGTTTTTATTGTCTGCTTCACCCTCCTTGCCAAGATCCTTCTGCCAGAACTTGGTATAGTTCTCGACGCGTTTTTCTTGACGCCCATCAACGTAATGAGTGGAAGCCATGTATCTGAGAACAAAATAGCAATTTGAGCCACCACGACAGCGACAAAATAAGTGGAGATGCTCTTACTGGGTTAGACTGTGGTGTAGTATGGAATTGTGAGGGAACACGAGCCAAATTTAGGTGCCGGGGTGAGTGCCCCTACATAGCTGGACCTCTGATTTATAGTGAAAGCAAGGTGGTCGTGATCCACTGAAAAAAGTTATGAACCCGACGGAAGGAAATCAGGTCATTTGCGGACCTGAATCACGTGCACGGAGACTCTGCGACTTGCGCGTCTATATGTGGATCAATAAATAAGTAAAACGATATTCTCTTTCAAAATCAACTGAGATTAGTTTCTCGTTGTCAGACTACCGCAGAGATACGCACTTGGCTTCATCACTGCGTTACATGCCCAATGGATTCTGTTGTTATAACCTCTTTGGCTAGGATGCTTAGTTAGTTGAGAAAAACAGATATGTTTAGAACTGTCCATGAAGGTGTGATGATAGTGCGCAAGAGATTTGTCGGCAGGTTTAGAATTCGCACCGCCCGAGAGAGCAGGTTTCAAACCTGAAACACATTAATTGTGTCCTGTTGCACTGACCACTTGGCTTAGCAAGACTGGCCGAGATGGACATCTACGAGTCGAAGAGCATCATGCACTGATAGTAGAATAAAGTGGGATCAGCAGTCATTTGCCAACCCAAGATGAAATTTTAAAAAAAAAACTAGTTTGTGTTATGTTCGATGGACACAAAAACATGCCAAGAATAACTCGAAGCCAAGTTGGAGCTGGAATCAGCGCCGCTACGATAAGATAATATCCGCTTGTCAAATCAACCTCGAAGGTTAGTTTGTCCTAGCGACACCATCAAAAGGAAGGAAGACGTTCCTTCTGATTGAACGTAAAGTCAATGGTCAGGTGCAGTTAGACCCTCAGATATCTCAGCGACTGTGAGAGAGAGCCACTGGCACCTCCAACTTGCAACAATTCTCGGATATTGAAGGGTGCACCGCTGTCACCGAACGGTTCGAGCTTCTCGACTACCATGGGCAACTGCATGTCATCATGCCTAGCCATCACGTTATCGGTGGTGTAAAGAAGAACGTAACACTTGAAGTTGAGTGGAGACCAAAAACTGTCGGATCGCTATTTTGTATGGCTGCGTCGAGAATTAACAGGTGTCTCGATAGGAAAACAATCAGGGCCAACCGATAGGAGTGCCGCGGACATGTTATTGTGTGCCCAAGAAGGTGCTGCGAGAGACAAGAAAGCGACGACGCCGCACAGGCTTGTGGCGAGAAGGAAGTTGAAGATAGTATCATGATATCTCTGTAAGAAATTGAACATGCTTCTCAGGTATCGGGTGTTGTCGTTCGAGCGAATGACGTTCCATTTTATGCAATAACATCTTCGAGATTGAATAATAAGATGATGCTTGTGATTAAGGGGAAAGGGTGATACTGCCGTGAAGTTCGCTGCCGCAGCTGCTCTGGACTAAATATCGAACGCAGAAGAGCCTCTGGCCCTACCTGGACCAGCCACCTGACGCCGTTTCCTGAGAAAATCATGAAGAGTCAGCTGAAGACGTGGATGCAACGTTTCTGCAACTGGAAGAGTCACATGTGGTGATTCATGCAGCGTCGTATGGCTGCAGATGCCATCGGTAAACTCTGGAGATTCAGAATCCAACATTAGAGCAGTTCGGGGCTCGGATCCATGAAGCTGAAGAGCCCTGAAGTAGGTTGAGGTGCAAAACGCAAGACACATGATGTCAACAGTTGGACTCGGAGTATTTCCGAACGGGGGAACCGTAACACAGCTCTCAAGGTCAAACTGTCACTGACGGACATCCAAACCACTCCCCACTCCGTCATCTCTCCGTTTTACACCTTAATACTAGCTAGGAACCGCATATCTTCAAATTGAACGTGTTATGCGATGAGCTCGGCAGGTGGACTTTCTCGTAGGCGGGTAGCTGGAGCTTCCTCGTCATCAGCTTCGGATGACGCCCCAAGTCCTAGTTGGACACCAAATGGTCCCAGCTCTAATGGAACAGTTGCAACACACGCAGGCTCAGCTTTTGAAGGCGGAAGCAAAGTTGCATGTGATCCCCGTGACCTCGATCAAGCCCAGGAGGACAGTCGCTATGGTGGAAGAATGCCTCGGTTGACAATCATGGAAGAGGTACTCCTTCTCGGTCTCAAAGACAAACATGTATGTCTGTAACCTCTTTTCATAACCCACTCCCTCCCTTTGCTGTCCACTGTTCTTTTGTGCACCACCCGCACTTTCTCCCAGGCTGCCCCGCCTGCGCAGCATGCCTCTTACAATCGAAGTTACCTCGCTGCTTGAGCTGGATGATATTCGTGCACTTGTGTCATCATTTGCCACACCCTGACATCAGCTCTTTGCAGGGCTATCTCTCCTTTTGGAACGACAGCATATCATATGCACTCAGAGGGTGTATTCTCATCGAGCTCGCCCTTCGCCGCCGCATAGCCTTAGTCAAGGATTCAAATCAACGCCGAACTCCACTCGCAGACCGCCTGGTTGAGGTTATTGATGATAAACAGACTGGGGAGACTATCCTTGATGAAGCATTAAAGATGATGAAGGGCCAGGAGACGGACAGAATGTCAATAAATGGCTGGGTTGATCTTTTGAGTGGTGCGTTTATAATTTTCCAAGCATTTTAGCCATCATTGCCGCATTGATGTGCATCTCATTGCGAAGCTGACTTTCTCGATAGGAGAGACGTGGAATGTCATGAAAATTGGATACCAGCTTAAGCAAGTTCGCGAACGTCTAGCAAAAGGGTTGGTGGATAAGGGTGTCCTGCGTACCGAGAAGCGTAATTTCTTGCTGTTCGATATGGCCACACACCCAGTCGCCGACGTACGGACGAAGGAAAGCATTGTCACACGAGCGGTAGCGCTTCTCACTGCGACCACTTCCGCAGTGCCACCAAGCGCTTTGGACAAGGAAGGAACTCAATGCAGGGTCACACGTGCTGTTTGTTTGGTGTGCGCGGCATATGCAGCGAGCGTATTGGACAATGCATTTGGCAGATTGACATACGAAGACAGGGAAGCTGCATTTCAGAGATGTGACGAGGTACTGGCGGAGTTCGCATGTTGGCCATTCGGGTCTACCTCGGCGACAGGAACTGGGGGTGGCAGAAGGAGAGAAGGAGTCAAGATTGGGATGGGAAACTCTGCTCCTAACGGACGGGAGAGTGTGCTGGGACTTGTGCAAGAGGTGAAGCGGGAGATGAACGGGGAGGAGGACCTCTCATTTCAATTGATCGCAGGAGTGCTCGAAGTTCTTTCAAAATTAGACTCGCTGTTGTGAGGGATTTGAATGCATAATTTTTTTTTTCAGGGCGCTCGGCGCGCTCTGTTGATAGTTTTTTGGATGTTCGTATATATACCAGCTCTGATGATATGAGACCACAGGTCGCTGTTACTTGGCGTGGACACCCTGACTTTGTAAGGGTTTAAATTCACAACAGGAGTCTGCTGACACATGTCGTTTCTTTGACGACGTTCCCAGGACGCGATCGCATATGTCGCTGTGCTCTTCAGGCCCTTTCCAAGTCTCTCACCACTGAAGAGCTCCTTCAGCTCTACCGTGATAAAGTTCTAGGATCCCTAATTTACAACAAGATTATCAGTTAATCTTACTTAATGGGCTTCTGGTGGTTCAAATGATCCAATGCCTCGGACTTGCACACACTTGATCGATTTTCCCGCTAGGAATTCACTGGGGAGATTTTGCCTAAAAGCTCATCACGACTCGTCCCTGATCACTATTTTACGAGAGTCACTCGGTCACCCACATTCGGATTGGTCATAAAGCGCGGGTCGTTATCGCACAAATCCTTCAATTGCTGTCCATACCCATAATCGTACTCCGGGCACTGACTCAGATGGCTTTCAGCGTGGTCTTCCATCATGATGCCACCGATCCGCTAGCGGTTATCAGCGCACCACCCCCGAACGAATCTTCACACGAGCGAGCCGCGAGGGAAGAACGAGAGATAGAGGCTCAAAGAATAAGTGATCTCATTGACGACGAAATTCGCGCTGAACGAGCGGTAAGAAAGAAAGAAGAGAATGTAGTCAAGATCTTGCTTTTGGGTCAGAGCGAAAGTGGTGCGTCTATCCAATCCTCACAATCCCCCTGCCTCTTAGCATTTACAACAGGCAAATCAACAACCTTGAAGAGTAGGTTACGTTGCCTTCCAATTCCGTCATCATTCAATGAGCCTCGTAGATTTCCGCATGCGGTTTGCCCGAGATAGATGGACAGAGGAGCGAGCGTCATGGCGAGCCGTCATACTCTTAAATCTCGTTCGCTCTGCAAACACCATCCTTGATGCACTATCACAGGAGATGGACGATGTTGAGCAAGATGGACTCGATGGCGCGTTCAAGTTCGACGATTACTATCGTCAATATAAAGTTCGCCTCAGTCCGCTGCAGGCAGTTGAGAGTAATCTGAAACGCTTACTCGGCGCTACGGAAGATATACAACCACGAAAACAGATCTCTCCAACAACAATCATACCCAACGGCTCACAGGAATTCTTTGTTCGTTCTCGGTCCTGGCGCAACTTTCTTCAAACAACCCAAGGTCCCGACTCGGAGTCCCCGCGACGTTTCCAGCAGGACCTTCCCACTTTACTCGACAGCACTGACATGATCGCAAATGGCAAAGATGACATCAAGACCCTATGGAGAGATAGTCACATACAAGCCATGCTATGGAAACGGAAGACCCGGCTCGAGGATTCTGCCGGCTTGTCAGCCTATTCATATTCCTCTGTCGCCTTCTTTCTCTAAATCCATCTGCCCGCAGTTTTTTGGACTCGATCGACCGATTATCGGTACGAGACTACGAGCCAACAGACGAAGACGTCCTTCGTGCTCGATTACGCACGCTTGACATCCAGGAACACGAACTGATAGTTGATGACGGTGAGCGAAGCGTGAGATTTTCGCCCTCGTCTCTAAATCCATTCTTGCAGAGACCGATGCTCCGAAATGGAAAATTTTCGATGTTGGCGGTTCGCGCACACAAGTCCGTGTTTCGCCGATATTTTCCAATTCATGCTTATCGCCTATGATGTCTACTAGCGTCATGCATGGCTGCCATATTTTGATCAAGTCAATGCAGTCATATTTCTCGCTCCAATCTCGTGTTTTGACGAGCGACTTCTCGAAGACCCCCGTGTCAACCGTCTGGAAGATTCCTTCATACTTTGGAAGGCGATATGCTCCTCCAAGCTTCTCTCGCGGACGATCCTCATCCTGTTTCTAAACAAGATGGATATTCTCGAGCAGAAAATCAGACACGGCGTAATGGTGAAGCGCTTTCTTCCCAGCTACGGCGACCGGCCAAATGAGACCAATGATGTTGTCAAATGTATATATTTCTTGCTGTGTTGCGACTTTTCAGCGTGATTAAACGACTTGTCTCTAGACCTTCGACAAAAGTTCAAAGACACGGTAAGGTACTGTTCTCCGGAGCCGCGGGTATGTCATATATACCCGACGTCCGTCATTGTTGGTTCTTCCCCTTGTTCCAGGCCGAAAGTCCTGTTAATTTTCATTTGCTTGATAGGATACGAAGAATATGTCTGTGACACTGATATCTGGTGTGTGCTCTCCTGTCGTTTACATAACCTGTTGAAATGAAGGAACAAATTGGCAGTACGGGACGGGATCTTACGAGAACACCTGAAGCGGGCGGATTTGTTCTGAGCACGGAGTGACAGAAACATTTGTAATAACAGATCACATGCGAAACCTGACGAAGATACTACTACGACGAATGTAATGAGTGCACGATTACCCTCTTTACCTGCTGACTCAAGCACATGACTTGCGAATACCATATTGTAGGTATCTATAACGGCACAGCACATAATACAATCAGTATAGACTTCTCACACGACCGTGTCTGGCAAGCTACAGCGGTCGCCATCCCTCTCCCGCTGGCCATTTGAGGTTGTCTGTTTGCTTCAGAAAGTCACGATGTGCTCCAGAGTTCTTCATCCGCTCCAAGTCTTCCCCTGAGCTGGGCTCGTCATCAGTAGGAGACTCCGTATACGGATCACGATCTACATGAGCACCATCGTCCTCGTCCTCATTGTGGGTATCTGTAATCAACCCCTGCTCGCCCTCCTCCATCCATCTCGCCGGCGCATGCGAATGGTGAACAAACCCCCGCCGACTGAGACCCGCCTCAGCTTTGAACCGTGCTGCATCCAATTTCGGTTGGGCCTTGAGTTGAAGATTTGAGATGGTTTTCTGGATGTGAGACATTGGCGAGGCGTCAGTGGCGTCACGGTCTCTCGAAAGGGAGACATGGCGAGAGAGGCCTTGGAATGAGGGAGCTCGCGTGTGAGAGGGGAATGCGGATGTAGATGAGGGGAGCTCCGTTGTACTTGACGCTGCAGTGAGCTGGATGCTCTCGGGACGTTTGCGCCGAGGAGGGGGAAGTGGGGCCGTTGCAGTGTGGCGGAGTGACTTGGACCGCGTGGGACGTGTAGAGGAAGATGTGATGGATTCTGCTGTGTCGTTTGTGGGCCTGCGATCTGGGTGGGTTGGTGGTGCGGGTAGATGGCACGAGACATCTGTTGTTGTAATTGAGAGAGCGTTTCCGGGAAGGGTTGATTCTCTGGTGGGAAGTGGTGGGCGGAACAGGGTGGGCGGCTGTGAGGACTGGGTGTTTAAGCTTGCGCTCGCCACTTGGTCGATGGACGGTAGGGAACTGGATGTTGATGTTGGAGAGCTGGGCGTTCGTCGACGAGGGAGCGGAGGTACAGGGCATGTGTCTTCAGACCCAGAAGAACGACTTCCGAGGCCCTTGTGGAACTGCTTTGTGGGACTTAGGCTGCGCGTCCTGCTGCTTGTGGAGGAACCGGACGACGTTGTCTTCAGCACCTGTAGAACACGCTCACGATCCAGCTGTTCTTCAACGCGCTTCATGTTCTGACCGTGCTTGCTAGCCTCCAATGACTGCTTCATGAGGGGACTCATGGCATGACTCGGTTTAATGCTGCGAGGAGTATCGAATGGGCCAAGAACAGGTGCGCCTCGGGACTGGGCTAAGGATGTGCGACGTGCTTGGGCAACCAAGGGCGCTGGTTTTCGAGGAGGAAGCGGTGGGATTTTGCCATCCTTTGGCCGTTCGGGCGATTTCTGAGGAGGATCTGTCCCATTTGCTTTGTCGCGTATCAAGAACGGATTATGGCTGATCTTCTGTGGTAGGCGGGAGGGTATAATGGGAGGGGAGTCAGATTGACCGGGAACAGAGTGCTGAGTATCAGACTCGAGTGATTGACGAAAGGGATTTATATCTGGAGAGGAAGAGTTTGAAGATGTGGCATGTTGTTTGGGTCGGTCGGGATGAGGAGGTGGAGCGTAGACTTGACGCTTGGAGGGAGAAATTGATCTTGAGCGTTCAAGAACGTCTGGGATTGGGTGGGCTGCGAGACATTCTGGTCAGTACTGGTTGAAGGTGAGGAGGCAATGCATACCTTGGACAAACGCGAGAGTTCTATCAACGCGTTTACCTGACACAACGTGAAGGACAAGCCTGAGCGCAGCAAAAAACTGGCCACCAGTGAGACAATCTGTGTGGAGCAAGTTTGGATAGAAGAGTTTCAAGATCTGGGCGGAACGCGTATAGTTAGGACATGAAGAAGACGTAGAAATGGCCGAACCTTGTCAATATCTGTGGTTGGTAGATCATGAGGGTATCTGCCTCGTAGCCATGCTCTGACTTCGCGGACGCCAACGGACATTGCTTCAAAGTGGGCGTCATCTTGGACGGTATTCGGGTCGGGTGAGACTGCGAGATCATTGAGAGATGAAGTAAATAAGTTGTATTCGAGATCATTGAGAGCAGACACATGAAGAATCAAAGGTCGCATTGCAAGTAGAAAGTTCAAGTCAGTGCATGAGTAAAATGCGCGTAATGCCATCCGCGCTAAAAGCCATGCACGTGTCTTGTGACCACTAACCATCATGTCAGAACTTCCACCACCATACACTCCTACAGCGGCACCCCCCATCTGGGAACCTCACTTCATAGATCTATCGCAATATTCATCTCGTGCTCTTCGCAAGCCCTTGGATCCTCCACCCGACTGCTTTTCCGCTCCCTCTCCCCTAAGAATGAAATCCAACGATTTCCCTCCATTCAGAATCCCTTGCGCTGGTAATCAACTTGCAGATGGTTTCCGCATTCTTTATCCCTCAGGTCTACTTGAGAAACACGGTATTCAACAGGCAGACTGGACCCGCTTCTTGGAGGATCTTGGGATCTCTGCTCGTCTTGCAGGTCAGGGACTCAGCGCAGTGGGTTCTCGCGTTCCCATCACAGGGTTCCCTGTCCGTGGTATATTCGGCACAAGAGCAACTGGGGCCGCATATGACTCTCAGTTCACGAGAAGCCCTAGGGACGAGGTGCAAACACTCATTTCTGTTTGGAATCAGTCTGCGTTTGAACGACGCAAACTGCGTGTCACTCTGCAAATAAAAGGAGGGGTGGATAACAGGGCCGCGTACGAGCTTCTTGTCGAGTCTCTTTGAATCACTCATGATAATCACTACGCATACCATCAGAATTCTTTATATTCCAGACTCACATCAGGTGTAGCGAACGTTTGTAAATATGTGCATGTGCGTCCGTGTCGACAGTGTTTTGTTTATCCTCACATAACTTTTGCAATTTGTTCACGCTACTACGAATTGTCTTTGGAACTCCCTGTGTAATATGCAGCAGCGCCATCGGTGATTGGTGGAATTTAATGCGTTGATTCACCTCCATATGAATTCAGTCAGTGATAGCACCACAGCTGTTGCACAATGGCTAAACCGTACTTGCTTGAAGTTCACAATGGTGAAGAGGCGGAGAGCTTCAGCCAACAATTAACCAACACAGGGAAGATTCTGATAATGCGGAAGACCGAAACGGGTGTATCGCACAAGGGCAGATACAAGATCGAATTTGATAGTCTGGCAGGCTGGTAGACATATTTTGAAGGCTCCTCATAATGTGTCTACCAGCCTACTGGCCATGGCTCGGAAATGTTTGCCAGTGAGCAGCTGAAAAAGATAAAGGACTCAGTTCAACATGTATTAGGCTAACAGTTCCGGATTGCCAATGACAACGTACATGGAAGTGCGAAGCAACCAACTCTCGCGTACTCGTGAGAGTCATGATCAAGGGACTTGCTGGTATGGTGATGCATATGGATGAAGTGGACGCGAGATGATATCCACCGAGTTCAAGTACGAGAACCAGAACCTACAGGAACGCCGGTCATTCAGTATCGAATCTCGATAGAATTCTTCCGCATCAATGATCCTCACCTTGACAAATATCTCCTTTTCTTTGTCTTGGGAGACTTTGTACCTGAATTCCTGATCTGGGAGTCTATGTATAAGCGCGCATGCCCAAACGTGTAATGGTCGAGGAGTCAGGATGCAAGAACCATTTCGCCATAGCCACTTGCTCAGCCCGAATAAGGGCTCGGGCGCCAAGCAAAAGTAAATCTCGTCAGCTCAGGTGAACTGGGTCACAGGGTGAGACGCAAGGTTGATCAGGGGCGATTCTTGTCCAAGGAGTTGGACCAAAATGACCACCGCAGGGGTCGAACCTGCAATCTCCTGATTCCTTCGTCATCGTAGTCAGACGCGATGCCATTTCGCCAGGCGGCCGTGCTGTTCTCATCGTTCCTGTTGGAAATGTCGCTCCGGCGTCTTAAAAACGACCGCCCCGGTAGCGTTCACATCTCGCCTCTGCTCGTAACAAACATAGGCGTTCACCGCTTCCGATATTTGCAAGGTACTCACTTTCCCCGTTCTAGCGAGTTCAATCTACACTGATGCAGCAAAGGCAAGGTCAGTATAAAACCTATACAAACGTGCATGATAAACACTCAGTTTCAGGTGTCAACATAACACTCAACCCATTCGGTACAGAACGTGGCGTATAGCGGTGCATGATGGCCTATAAATACACAGATTGTAAGTAGTTGGGATCGATATAGACGACCGATCCCTCCGGTATGTTCGGAAACTCAACTGCAATCAAACCCCCGTTGTCTACCAATGACCACTTTGTGAATTTCTCTTCTGGGCGAGGAACAATTGTAATTCCAAGGGAGTCACTTGGTTGAAATCCTGGTGGGAAAGTCGACTTGGGTTTGCGCGCTAGAATGAAGCCAGCTGATTTGCGCCGAATCCCAAGGACTTCGCGTGATCCCTCGATGTTTGAATAGTTGACAACTCCGAGCGCATAAACCCATGAGTACTCATCAGACATGGCCCTTACTAGATAGACCATGTGAGTTAAAATAGTCATTCCTTCTCAATGATGTTTCAGACTCACCCATGTCGTCTGGAAACAAATTAGCATGGTCATACGAGGTGAAATCAATTTCGACGGCCGGACACAGTGGGCACTTGAGTTTGAGACAGGTACTCGAGCCATCAAACCGTCTCCAAGAAACACTGAGAGGGAGTATCGCTAGAGGCACTCGCAACCCGAGGCTCGTCATCGTCATCTCCAGTCGCTCAGCATCAAACTCTAAAACTTGACAGTTCACGTAGCTCTGGGGCGATCGAGGAATAGCACGTGAAGTGCAATGTTCTGCAGACTGGCCCTTCCAGTTGAAGACAGAGGGATCACCAGCCTGCATGATAGCCTCGATGAGCCTGCAGAACGCGCGGTCTCCTCCTTCTCCGTACGCGACCTGCAAGCTGACGTCAAACATCCCCATCAAAGAATAAGCCGCATCCTCGGCCCTTGTTGTTTTGCGTCTCGCTGCCCATGTCATTCGTTTATCCACCCTAATAGGACCCGGCGTGAAGAAGAGGTCGTCAAATGGAATAAGAGTCGCTCTTTCCAGGGTCTCCATTACTTCGGTCAGCTCCATATTCTTGTCATCTTCGTCATCCGTCAAGGGCGCCCAGCACTTGTAAAAGAATTTGATCCTCTCGGGTGCAAGGAGTTCTTGCAATGTCCAACCCCTTGTGAACCATTCATCATGCTCTACATCCACAATGGTTACGCTTTGTGCCAGGTGCACGATACAAATGGCTGAATTGCGGTACCATCGGAACATGGAACGAATCGATTCATCGAGTTCGGTACTGTTGTTTTTGTCGATGCAGCAGGTGTCTGACCACGCAAATTCCATCCCGTATTCTCTGGCCTTTTCGCAGAAGTTCTTCAGCTTTGCATACCCTGCCAGGCCCTCCGCTGTGTCCGCCTTTATGTCATCATAGGTAGGCTCTCCTTCGTCGAGCCATCGATGAGATAGAATGGCATATCGCACGCTTTCGGAGGGGTGATACAGACTGTCCCCTAGCGGTACAGAATCCCGGAAGTGCTTCTTGACATCACTGCGCACAACAAACTTCATGTCTGATAGACGGATGAGTCGTATAGGGATATTGTTCATGACATATCGCTCAAATTTATCGAGATTGGTCTCCTCCTGTCGGATCGCGAGATTATTCATGAAATATCGCTCAAAACTGTCGAAGTCACTCTCTTCCTGGTTCATGATAGGTCTTCTACTGCTAGCCACAAATCAGAATAAATCTGAGCGACATAACGATGAAGAGTGTACTCACCTGTGCGGGTATCCAAAACCGTTCCGCTGACGCACCGTCTGCACGATGAAAAGGCGTGGCAAAAGTCGTTGAGCTCAAGCTCGATGAGCTGCAAACAATCCGGTGAGACTTTAAATTTGTCTTTTTCGGCAAATTGTGACTTGCCACGGGCCAGTAATACAATGGTATCAAATGGTACTTGGGTATTAGGACTAGTCGCCACTGGCCGCCGCTGTATGCTAATATGTCCGAGCTCCTTCACCTGCCAACGGAAAATGTCAGTTCCTCTGTGTCCACATTACAATCGAAACTTCACCTTAAAGGTCCTGGTGGTCGGTCTCCTTGCATAATGCAGTGGGCGTAGCTATTTTGACGCGGCCACTGACAAGCGTGCACAGCCATCCTGATAGATTTCGAGTCCGACACTCGCCCCGTGAAATTTGATAAGTCTATCCTGCCTTTATGCAACTCGACGCAGAAGCCCAAACAACGGGCTCATAGCTGCAGTGATTACCATGAGTTACGTCGTAGACGGCCTCAATGCGATCCGCGGTGTATGCCTCGGGAGCTTTCCCGAATTCTTGGCTGATTTAAAATTGGTGCTGGCAAGGGCGGTGACTTGAGTACTTGTTGCCATTGGTTTAGCAGACACCACTATTTCGGTATGTTTAAACTTTATACATTCTTTTGCTTTGTATTCACCTGCGCTGACAAAACATAGACAGAGCAGTACCTGAATCGCATACCTGATGTCCAGGATGCTGTCGGGTCTGTGTTATCTGCGCTCGGGGATGGGAACTGGAAAATGAGCGACGGGAAGCAAGTAGGGAAAACTGCCAAGTCCAACTCTGTCGACATAATTGAAAAAGTGCTGATTTAACACTTTGTATGTGGGCTGCGTTTTCTTTCTTTGCCCAAATATAACTTATTCAAGTAGACGACGTCATGAACACTCTCATTGGGAGCCTCACGACTCTGTCGCGCACACAGCGCTGGCCTCCCTTCAGCTCTGTGTTCCTCCTCAACAATGTCTCACATCCACCCCAACACACCTTCCCTACTGTCTAAGCCGACTACAGACTTCCTCACCTCGTCATGGCGAACCGCAAAGGCAGGTTATTTTGATGCCAGTTTCTCACCTCTCATGCAGGCGCTCGCCAACGACACATGAGATAAGACGAGCGGCAGTGGTTGGAAGGCGGCAGCGAAGGAGAAGGTTACGCGATTTTATGACTTGCTTGGAGAAGCCGGAGAACGACATTGAGACATCTACGGATCCTGAAGTATTTCTCGCGGCTGCCAGCCTAATAATATGTCCCGGGGAATATACCCCTACAGTGTGCGTCCATGCGTCATGCGTCCATGCGTCCATGCGTCCAATGCGTTCATGCGTCCATGCGTCCATGCATTAGTCAGCATGCGTTCATGCGTCCAAAGTGTCCCATTTGTGAATGCATCTCTAGTTTTATACCTGTATTTTGACATTCATGCGTGCTAAATTCATGCATCCATGCGTCCATGCGTCCAATGCATCCATGCGTCCATGCGTCCATGCGTCCATGCGTCATGCGTCATGCGTCCATGCGTCCATGCGTCATGCGTCATGCGTCCATGCGTCCATGCGTCATGCGTCATGCGTCCATGCGTCCATGCGTCCAAAGTGTCCCATTTGTGAATGCATCTCTAGTTTTATACCTGTATTTTGACATTCATGCGTGCTAAATTCATGCATCCATGCGTCCATGTGTCCAATGCGTCATGCATCCATGCGTCATGCGTCATGCGTCCATGCGTCCAATGCGTCCATGCGTCATGCGTCCAATGCGTCCATGCGTCATGCGTCCAATGCGTCCATGCGTCATGCGTCCATGCGTCCAATGCGTCCATGCGTCATGCGTCATGCGTCCATGCGTCCAATGCATCCATGCGTCATGCGTCCATGCGTCCAATGCGTCCATGCGTCCATGCATTAGTCAGCATTCATTCATGCGTCCAAAGTGTCCCATTTGTGAGTGCATCTCTAGTTTTATACCTGTATTTTGACATTCATGCGTGCTAATTTTATGCGTTCATGCGTCCATGCATCCATGCATGCATCACATGTTTTTGTAATATATTTGACATTCATGCGTGCTAATTTAGTGTCTCCACACGTCCGATGTGTGTGTGCATCCATGCGTCCATGCATCCAATGCAGGTGTTCATTCAAATATTAGTCAGTGTATGTACATGAGTCCAAATAAGGGTGAGCTGAGTTTCAATCTTACATAACTACTGTACAGTATCATGATAATCACGGCAAGTCTTTTGAACCACTACCACCACCATCATATTATTAACCCCTATTTTTGTATCCACAACTCGTCATGATCACCTGCAACAACTGCTCTGCTCAATTTGATGATAGAAATGAGTATCGCAAACACACCAAGAAGTGCTTCAAGGACACCGTAACATTTATTTATGAAGATCAAACAATCACCATTCATAAGAATGCCAAGGGCTCATTTGACTGCTACTGCTCTGATTCTGGGTGCAGAGCTGGTGGGAAAGCTTACAAGACTCCTGAGATCATGAAAAAGCACTTTAAAAGTGCAAAGTCTCATTGGATTGGCAAGGTAATTGACATACATGCGTACTAAACTCGAACTCGGTACTAACAATTAACAGAAGGGACACGAAGATCAAGATGACTCTCAACCACCCATTGAGGCAAGTACAGAAATAGGCACGCATGTACGCTAATTTATCATCATGCACATCAGAAACAGCAATCTTCCTCTTTACAACAAAGCTGTGAAACAAATGACAAGGAGATACAGGAGTCTGAAGTGAGTCGCATGCATCAGCATCCATGCGTGCTAATAATACACATTGCACAAGGACCAGCACCCGAACAAAGACCAAGCATTAGACACGAGACCATCCGTTCAACCCCAAGATCGAGTGAGAACTACGAATACTCCACATTAATGACAATAAACTGAGATACCCTACTACAGCAGGCGAATCACACAGAGACTCCAGCCATCCAGCAAGATGATCAAGCAAGAGGGTCGGCCACCATAGCATCTATGGTTGATGTACTTCATCATCCATACTTGGACACCATCAACATCGTGGTCGATCCCGATCTACATATTCTGTGCTGTCACATCTGTCAAGTCGCTCTGCCTCCCGATCACGTCTCTGGTCACATAGAAAATACCCATCCAGCAGTTAAATTAAACGACAATCAATACTGTCAAGCTGTGCAGGACATGCAGATAGCCCCCACTCTGCCAATTTCTATCATAGGAGACAGACACCTCAGCGCATACAAGGGTCTGAAGATTCACGATGGCTTCGCCTGCAATTTATGCTCGTATGTGGGTGGATCTACGAGGACAATGGTCAAACATCATCTTACCGAACATGGCACCATTCCGACTCCCAAGCGATGGTCATGCTGCAAAATGCAGCAGCTGAACAAGGGCGCAGGCAAGCGATTTTGGAGGATAGCTGGAGAAGAGAAGGTAGATTGCGACCATCAGCGAGCCATAGATACGATGAGAAAAGAGATGTCAGAGGTGACCAGGGTGGACCAAGCACCACAAGAGAACCGAATGGTGAGCCCATGGCTGTTGACCACGGGGTGGCACAAGCACGTCATAGGCCATGAAGTCGCTGCTTTGCGCAAGCTTGTAGAGATTCCGCAAGAAACGCATACTGTCATGCCTGGCATTGCAACTGCAGTCGAGCAGTATTTCGAAAGCACATTGATCTTGTTGGACACCACGGACGAGTTGATCCTCCAGCGGCTCAACACCCCAGATCCATCCAAAGGGTGAGTTGTTGGATCAGCATCCATGCGTACTATACTCACTCATACAAAGGGGAATCAACAACACCCCTCTTCACCGCCATCAAGAAGCAGAAACACTCAAATCATACATCCGTTCGACCATTGGTCTACTGGCCATGCTGCTGAGGACAATCAGAGGAGACGAGTACAAGATTCCGATGCCACAGCATCTAATTGCAGCACTCCAAGGGTTGGAACTGGCATTGGTGGAGAAGGAGATGACAACAGAGAAGGTGCACGCAGTCCTCACAATGGTGTGGATGGCCAAGTGGGTCAAAACAGAGGACAACACCACTCCTTGTCCCACAGAGCGATTCATGGCATTGCACACCCTGGAGGCCGATGGACGGCACAGGGAGCCCGTGCACATCACTCCCACCTTTGCCAGACTCGAGTACTGCATACGACTCGCGTGTCTAAAGCAGCTGAAGATCATCAGCGCAGAATTATACGATGGCGACGACGAAGCAGCTTGCAATGCCCTCCAGCCTTGGTTCACCGAGAAGACCAACTCGCCTTTCAGTCGGATACGGTCCCTTCAGCATCGAGCATCGGCCATCGCATATAGCACAATGAGCCTGCCTCGAGTGTGGTGGACGGACCGCAGGAGGTGGATGGAGATGCTTTACAGAGGTGAAAAGGTGCACATCAATGACCTGAGAGACATGTTCGCATCCACGGAGAAGAAGCTGGTCGATCTCTGGGAAAACAAGGTGTTGGCTGGGGTCACGGTGCGCGCAAGCTACGAGGATCTCGTGGATGACACCAGCAATCACGATGTTGGTTACTCCTTTCTTTCTGATCACAGGAACACCTGCTTCGCAGATCGCGATCTTTTTCTCAAGGCTCTCATCGACGATGGGGAGGCCTTTGAACGTTTCGCCGTCGTACGGCAGGGCCGGCTGGTATGGAACAAGGGTGCCCTGCTAAAGTGGTTGAGAGACTATGCAGAGTTTCAAAAACTGGTGCTGGCCAGATGCGAGATGCTGAGCGGAGCACCCGGTCGTGGCACCGAACTGACCGCCATGACATACAGGAACACCAAGGCGAGTCGAAGCAAAAAATGATCAGCACGCGCGCATGCTAACATGACAGACAGACTCGGTCCCAGCGCAACCTAGTCATGCTGGGCGAGAACCTGACCATGCTCAGGACGTACCACAAGTCCGGTGCGCTGTCTGGAGTAGACAAGCTCATACCTCACTCGATAGACGGGGTCACGGCCGACATCATGATCCAAGACCTGGCACTGACGAGACCATTCGGAGAGATAGCCGCCCACATCTGCTACCCGGACAAGCCAGAGATCAAAGAGATGTATCGGAACAATATCTACGTAAACGACGCCAGGCTGTTCAACACGGATCAGTTTGTCTGCTGCGATGGCGAGAGAGAGCGTGTCCTTCATAGGGTTCGGTCTAGGCGTCAACTCCTGGCGTCACATCAGCACGGCCTTCAAACGCAAGCTGGGACGGTTCGCCGAGGAGCTGCTGGAGGAGGACGATCAGGACACGGTGGAGGCCCTTCAAGCCGGCCACAACAGGTCGACAGAGAATCGCGTGTATGGCCTCAGTCCAGATGCACTGGCTGGCGGGGCGGAGGATCTGCTGCCTCAATTCATTCAAGCAAGCACCAACTGGCAGCTGCTGATGCGGGCGGTCCCGGGCGGTCTGAAACTAGCATATACGGATGCCAGGGCCCACTGCTTCAAACAGCTGGCGGAGTCGGGCAAGTTTGGTCCAGACTTTGAGGCGACCGTCCCACCTGGTCGTGCAGCGAACGCTGCAAAGGTCAAGACAGAGATCCACCTGTCCACAGATGCTTTGGCCGACCGCATAGCAGTCAAGCTGGAGGAGAAGATGATGACCGGCATCGAACAGCGGCTGGTCACGAGGGTAGCAGATGCATTGGCACCGATACTGGAAGGGATCATCAAGCAAGCCCTGGAGACAGCGAAATCTCAGCGACCAGCAGCGGTCCCCACCAATGACATTGACTTTGACGACATCTACGATGGCGAAGAATGCGGGAACGACTCGAACGGAATGCCGAACGCCACAGGCGAGTCAGCCATCCCTGATCAGCACACGCATAAGCTAATTTTAAATCCAGGCCGAGATTCAGGAGAGACTTCAGATGGCGTGCCGTGGAGCAGTCGACATACCGATATTCATAGTGGTGGGTGCAGGCGACCGCAACGGCATGCGTGCGTGCTAATGCAATCTCACAGCCGATGCGACGAGCGGGGGCGAGTCGAATGTGGGGAAGAAGGGAAGCAGCGATGGACTCTCTGCCCCACCCCCCAATCAGCTGGCACTGAAGCGCAAAAAGATGATTACGAGCTGGGACGGACCATCCCCCCCCCCTCCAAACCAAGCGGCTCTGAAGAATGCAGATGCCGGCATGGAGCAGAAGGGTCTCGTAGCGCTGCGAGCAGTTCTCAAAGCCGACAATGCCCAATGGAAATCAGCAGAGCAAAGGCAGGCGGTCGTCGCGACACTGAAGCGAGAGACCGACGTCATCGCCATGCTCAAGACCGGTGGAGGAAAGTCGATGCTCGCCATACTTCCCGCCATCATCGAGATCGACAAGGCGGTGGTCGTGGTCCTTCCCCTAAAGTCCTTGATGACCGACTGGGAAAGAAAGCTGCGGTCGATGGGAATCTCATTTCAGGTCTACGACCAACGCCATCGCCTCTCTCCCAACATAAATCTCATCCTGGTATCCGCAGACAAGGCCAAGTTCAAAACATGGAGACAATATCTGGCGCAGCTCAACGAGATCCTGCCTGTCGGCCGGATCGTCTTCGATGAAGCTCATCTGCCTCTCCTGTCCGAAGAGTTCAGAGAATCCATGAGAGACGTGCACGAGCTCAGGCAGTTTTCGATGCAGGTCATCCTCCTGAGCGCCACCCTACCCCAGTCCAGCATCGCAGCCCTTAAAGCAGCCTTTGGGCTGTTATCCACCGCAGCGGAGATCAGAGAGACCAGCAACCGTCCGGAGCTGGTGTACATCATGAGACCACCGGCCGAGTCCAACGCCCTAGAGACCAAAGCGGTACGGATCGTAGAGCACGAACGGGCCGGATGGAGAACCGACGACAGAGCCCTGGTGTTTGTCGCCTACATGGAAGATGGAGAAAGTCTCTCCACGAGGGTGAGAAACACGTGGATCTGCGCGCACGCACACTGATCGCGAACGTCCCCTTTGACAGACCGGCTGGCCATTCTACAACGGCTCCAAGGAGATGAGCGATGCCTCCAGAGTCCAGTGCTACCAGGACTGGCGCTCGGGCAAGAGTCCAGTGATGATCTGCACGAGCGCCTTCAGCACAGGAAACGACTATCCCCACGTCAGACTCGTGGTTCACCTAAAGACGCCGATCGAGATGTCCGAGCTCGTCCAGGCTCAAGGACGAGGAGGAAGAGATGGACTGCCTGCCAGATGCTACGTCCTCCCGTCCTCATCTCCTCACAAGATAAGCGTGTCGCGATCAGCGATCGACCACAAGGGACTGTGGTATGCGCACGACCACTTTTATGCGCATGGTCTGAAGCGCTGCCTCCGCTATGGATCGACCCTCTACGTAGATGGACGGGGCATCGAGTGTCGGGAAGACGAGAAAAACCAGCCGTGCTGCGTCTGCAACAAGGACTCGGATCAGCGGGCGGTCTCCACAGCCGCATCCTCTCCCCATCAACGCACCGCTGCCATAGTCGAAGCATCTGCCTCATCTTCCGGTCGTGCACGGACGGACGCCACGAAGAAACGGCCCTTTAGCGAGATATCCGAAGCAGCGGATCCATTCGCAGAGGCGACGGCAAACTCGAAAAAGTTGCGGACGGGCAGGCAGGAGGAACGGATGAAGCGGGTGGATCGAATGAGAACGGCATTGAATAAGCTCAAGGACAAAGGATGCACCCTGTGCTACGCGAGCGGATACAGCCAGAGAGAGGTTCACAAGCTCGGTCGGTGTCCATCCTGGGAGGACATAGGATGCACGCTGGGAAAGTACTTTGACTGGAAGAAGGACATCAGGTACAGCGACCACAAGGGCATCTGCTGGAAATGTCACGTGCCGACGTGCGGAGACGAGCTACACGCGCCTCTCGTCAAGGAGAAAGGCGATGATCGATGCGACTGGCCAGACATCGTGGTGCCGCTAGCTCTGGCGATATTTCTGCACACGGACCTAAAGGAGGCGGCGGAAAAGTACTTTGGCGTGGAGTGGGCGACGATGGGGGAATTCACCAGATGGCTGGTGAAACCGCCTGGACCGGGATGCCACAGCAAGGGCATGGATCTTCTGTTGTGGTACGTAGAAGTACACGGTAGATGCGCGTAGCGGCAGCGCATGCGCATTTGAATTCCGATTTGTTTTGTCGGTCATCTGAACGACCACCTGTAATTCTTTTGAAGTCGTCGCAGAAAGCACGCATGCGTGCAACTGAATCGCTGAGGCCCGCGTGTTCGTATTCGCCCGGTTCTCATCTCATGGTCCGTGGAGTCCCTCCCTCCTCAGCACGCACGAGTGGTGTTGTTGCTGGTATTCCCACGACGACCGCCAACCGCTGATGGATCATGTCAAACTCTGATCTTTGCTGCACTCGGCGATCCCTGCACAGAGGTTTCCTTTCACACCGGACGAATTATTGGACCTTTTCCCACGGTATCAGCCATCGTCGAATGATCCCCATGCGGCCGCCTCGATCCACTGAGCATTCAGCCACCTCTCAATATTTGTAAATATTTATCGCCCAAAGCATATATGCACTCCTGCCCGATTCGGCAATCAAACACTTCTTGACTTCAAACCACCATCATCTAAAACCATGGCTCCAAAAGGAACAAACAAAACAAGTATCAAGGTATGCAAACAACACCAAACAATCAGCCACCTCTTTGACAGTTGTTTTTTTTTTTGTTTTTTCAGAACAAGGTATATGTTTTTTTGCTTTTAGCATACATGCGTGCTAATTCACTCATGTCTGATTGTTCACCCTGATCTATAGACAGTAGTAGATGTCAGTATTTCATTGGTCTTGGATTCACTCACATCACTAAACACTTCTTGCCTCAACAGATCGAGGTGTGTTGGCACGAATGCGTGCTGATTTGTTTTGAATCACCCATATTGATTTATTCAAGATGCGCAATCCTACAGTCACAGTAATTAGCATTCATGCGTACTAAATACGAATCACCTGTCTGATATTTGTCTGCAGGTAAAGACCATCAAAGTCACAAAGGTGTGCATCCACTGCCAGATCCTTGATAGGTGCTGCGATCAAATGCTGATATCATTGGCAGCAAGCAAAGGGCACGGGCAGGGCAGCGAAAGGAGCAAAGGTAAGACCTGACTTTAGCATGCATGCGTCCTAACGCATGCCTCACAGGCGCAGGACGAGCGTCAGGCTCAAACTGAGAAAATCCTGAAGCAGCTCGATGCTGCCAACTTGGGATCAGGCCTGCTCGTTGTGGGCAACACCAAGAATGACCTCGGAAGAGGGCCTGTCATGATCAAGCAGACCTTCAACCCTCGAGAAATCAACAAGGGCACCATCAGTAAGATGTCGCACAACAGAGCCGCCCATGGACTCCTCAATCATTTTGTTGGGAATGCAATAACCATAATGGTGGATCCAAAGTACATCAAGGGCGGTTTGCAGGGGTTCAAGTCTGACGCTTACAACAACCACGTCGAGTGGGCGGACGCAGCCAAGGAAGATAATGCCGAAATGATGCTTTTGAATGGCAACCACAGGGTCACGCTCATGGCAGACACATTTGAAGACGAATTTTACATCGTAGCAACAGGGAAAGCTGACCTCGAGTCAGCAGATGGCCTCAGCAACCGAAACGTGGTGCAAAGACGCATCGATGAGGCCACCAAGAAACTCGATTCAGAGGCCGTGTGGCTGGCCACATTTTTTGACAGAGGCGAGCGAAAATATTGGCGGCAGCACGCACGCATGCTAATTGATGATGCTGGACCTTGCAGACATGATCGAGTCCGCTTCGAACAGCAAGGAATTGCTTCATGAACTCAGCGCCAATGCGGCATTGCCATCAAAGGATGATTCCGAGACGGAACGGCTTCGCAACTACATACGCATCAGGCGTGATGCCCAAACCGAAGAAGAACGGCAACAGCTCAAGGTCAAGGTTCTCGGCCAGTGGACCCTCGAAAACAGCACCGGCTGCATACGTCCGGCATGGGTGGCCAATCACACCCGTCTCTTTTCATTCATTGTAGATCTATTCAGCGTCGAAGAGCTTGAAAAAACCAAGCACATGTCTGTCAATCTTCTCTACAAGAACTGGAATCCTGATCTTACCGGAGTGAGTTGCTGCGCAAGTCATCAGCATGCATGCGTGCTGATCATGCCTCTACAGATTTATCTATCCATCTTTCGTCCCATGCTTTCATCCCTTCTCTTTCTCGTCTCGCCCGTAATGCTCACAACCCAAGATCTCGCCAGCCGCACGCATATTTCTCAGGGAGTGGTGGGTCTGCGCGAACACCCTGAGGAGAGGAAAGCCGTCATTGAAATGATGCATCGCATGTACCAGCCGTTGCTGAAGCAAGTCAAACACCCCTTGGTGGAATTATTGGGCAAGGAGCTCATGATCCACCTGGACGACACGTTCTCCAAAATGCTATCTCCGCACATGCATCTCTTTGGCTCGATGGACGAGCCTGAAGTGGTGATATATCAGGATGCGCTGGAAAAGTACTGGAGGGCGCTGCGTGATGGCGCTGACAAGATAAATCGGCGCATCTTGGCCAACAATCCGCACATGGACGAATTGTCGCGTATCGTCCTGGAAAACATGGGCACAAAGATTCTGTGGCTCGAACTCGGGTTCGATCCCATGTCGGACCACGTGCTGGGGCTCGAGACGCTTCCCCCCCTCCTCACAGAGCTGACCTTTCCTTCGATGATGAGCAACTGGAAGTCAGATCAGCTTGGCAAACGCGGATACGACACCAAAGTGGACCTTTCTAAAGTCATGACGGACGTGAGTCGATACATCACATGGGATCGGCACGCATGCATGCTAATTACTTTGACAGGTGCTGGTGAGCCTGGACGGCATGGCCAAGGGCTGGCTCCTCGAGCGCAAGTCCGAAAAGAAGGCAAAGACGGTGTTTTGCCACAGCGACGCAATCCTGATGTGGTTTCAAAACCGCATGGGGATCTCTGATCCAAAGAAAAGAGAAAAGTGCCTGGGGATCGTGAGTCGCACTTTACGTTCATTTCAGTTCAAAGCTCATCGGATCACCTCTCAGCTCATGGCCATTTGCATCAACTCCCGAAGGAGCAACCTCGTGCCCATCAAAGCTGCCATGGACTCTTGCATAACCGATGATGTCAGCACCACCATCGGTCACGAGTCTAAAACCATCGACACGCTCTGCATCACCCACCTTCAGACTTTTGTCAAGGAATGGTTGCTGGAGATAGACAATGCCCCCCAGGGAATCGTCGTTCAACCAGCGAGCGATTCCATCTACAACGCTTGCAAAAAAGCGATGAAAGATGATGCACAACTTCTGGCGCTCAAAGGCATGCACACCATACTTCGACACTCTGGGTTCCAGGCATGGATGCAACCCAGAGCCATCACTGTCAGCATGGCCAGGGAAGCCTTCACGCAGATGTCCATGGTCGAGCATCGCACCAAGATCATGGAGATGGACTCCATGTGGAGCCTGCGCAAGTCTCTGGGCGACGCTCTCGTCTTGATAGCCATCCAAGAAGACTTGAAAATTGGAGTCGAGCAAGGCGATAGGTGGCCATTCTGGTGGGACGGCATCATCAAAAAGCCAAAGGTGGCGGAAGCTGATCGATTGCTGATGAAGCCGCCCGTCATGAATGCAGTCGAGAGCACAAGCACATCAGCAATCAGAGCCGCTGCCATGCCCACGCTGGATCGACACAACACAGAGACCATATCATCGATCATCAAGCTCGCCACTGCTCCGGGTCTTGGAGGCATCATTGTGGAAGGGGAGCCGATGGTGGACCCCGCTCTCAAGAAAGTCCTTGCAAAGTTCATCGAGGCAAGCCAGACGCTCTGATTATTTAGTACGCA
>JABBWB010000311.1:0-49205 GCA_016628085.1 Suillus occidentalis
CGGCGAATGCTCAGCGCTCAGTGAGCGGCCAATGAATGCGCAGTGATCGCCCAATGAGTGCCCATTAAATTTCACAACTAAATTAACTTTGCATTTTCCCGGCGCATTTCAACGTCGGGTAAATTTCAAATTTCCTGGGGTGGCAAAACGCGAGCTATTATGTAATATTTTTTGGAACATTTTGATGCGCATTAAAATTTAGGATTTATCAGTGGGTAAATGTAAATAAACAAGTTCATATTTCGACCAATATCTTTCGAAAAGGAAAAAATTCGAGTTTTTTATACACTTAAATTGGTGTCAAAATGGGTTATTATGCATTGGCATTTTCCCCTCAGTCGCAATTTGCCCTTGTTCCAGTAGCGAAATCCAAAGTGTGAATGGCTAATTAATCATTCTCATTTCGATTAAAATATTGACCTAGGCGAAACCCTCAAACCGCCGGTGTGTCAAGGATGTGCAGGCCCAAATCATGATAAGCAAGTGTCGGGATTCGGGACGTAACTTGAAATCATCAGGCCGCTCTTTCTCCGAGTCCATTTTACTGACTTTAGCAAGACTTTAGATCATAATTACTCTAGTAGTCCAGGCATGCACCGCCGAAAGTCCAGCAAGGAAGACGTAGACGAGGGTGATATGTTTGTCCTCATTCCAGATAGTGATGAGCCAACGACGGCGGTTGCTAGACTCGGACTACCACGATGATCTTCAAGTTGATCCAGGAATACCAGGTCTCAGCTGGCGTGACAGCACGTAGAGGTCATCATTATAAACATTCCCTCTCTCATAACTTCTTTTCTTTCCTTGATCCTACTTGTCAACCACAACCGGAAGCAAAATTTGAGGAGTTGCATACGGCTCCTACCCCTGCTCCGATGTTCCCATGGAGTCCAGTGAGCAATGTCCCAGGCGGAGAGAGCGCAACCTTTAGCAAAGTCGATCTCACTACATGCACAAGCTCTCGTCCCAGCTCAGCATCCCTGCTCCCTCATCTACCTTACTATTCTTTGAATCTAAGCAAAGATGACCGTTGGGCGCGAATTACATGCATACCGCAATTATGCTTGGGCGGGTTGGTCTGGGTGCGCGGACAGGCCTACGGTATTGGTTCGTGTTCGACGCGTTTGGAATCGCAGCGAGCGGGCCTCTTCTTGGGAGAAGCAAGGGTGGCTTTGGGTGAGTTTTGTTATTCAGTCGTCTTCACGCATCCAAGATCCTGTGTACACCCACCCTTTTACCCTCCACCTCCGATGTTACCCACCCCACGCTAACACCCTACCCAGCCTAACATGCACACAAACAACCCTCCTCTTCGCCCAATTACCGCTTGTTCGCAAACATATACAAGCTGTCGATCATACTCTCCTTTCTGCAGGACATGGGCACTGGCACGGAGCACTGGCATTACACAGTCGGAACAGGACCTGGCAAAATTGACAACCTTTATTACACATCTCGACAATCGCTACCACTGGTACACGCAGTGTCTTATCTTTGCATACCAGAAAAGTTGGGGGTTTGGCGCGAAGCACCACTACTTACGCATGCTGATCACACAAGATCACGAATCGATTCCTCATCCAATGCTGCTACGGTTACAATTCAATTGTCCAATTGTCCATGTCAATCTCCCTGTGTATTCCTGTTGCTCGGTCCCTTGAAGCTCTATCCCGGTATGTACAAGACTCAAATGCCTTGCTTGTCGAGGAGTTCACCAAATGAGGTGACCACTAAAGTTCAAAAAGGTGTCAAAACCTGCATCAGACAAGCACATTACACATACCCGTCAACAAAATATTCTCCGCCTGTCATGTAGCTGGCATGATCGGACAGAAGCAACACTGCCTGGCCTGCCATCTCATGAGGCTTTTGGGGTGGTGAGTGCCTGCCAGATCAAAATTATTTGGTACATACCTCGGCGAAGCGTCTGAGCGGCACGGTCTTCGCCTGATTCTCGAGGACGCGATCTTCCATACCTGAGGTCTGATCCGTGTTCACTGATGTCAAATGTTCAACAAGTTGGGACCAACGGGATCATTGCAAGTCACTGACCATAACCGGGGGACAGCGCATTCACTCTAATCCCACGAGTAGCCCACTCCGCAGCCAACCCTTTCACGAGAGTTGACACAGCGCCCTTGGATGAATTGTAGAAGACCTGGGTCAATGGCTCATTTGGCGCAATTTGGTTAATGATCCGCGAGCTCATGGAGGATGTAATAACGATGGAACCCCCACGCTTCTTGTCGATCCACAGCCTGCCATATCCGTCTGGGTCACGCTTTCCAGAATACTACCCCATGATAGAGCTCACTTTGCCGCAGCCTTGGTGCTGTTGAATACACCAAGTACATTAACATCGTACACTTTATGGAAGTCTTCGGTTGTCAGCTCGAGTGCAGGCTTCACCACAGAGACACCAGCATTCTGTAATACCAAGTCAGTCGTTTCGAAGAAATAACAGGGCTGAAAAGCGATCCACTTACTGCTATAAGTCCTGTCACCGGACCGAGATCATCGTTGATGAGAGAAAACGTTTGAGTTGTCTGCTCTGCATCGGATACATCACATTGATAAGCCTGCGTACAAAGACAGGGAGGGTAAGCCAATAAGTCCACCATTAAACATTTTACAAACCTTGACTTGCACACCGAATTCTTTTCCAAGCTTCTCAGCTACGTCTTGCGCGTCCTTGGAGCTCCTGAAAGGCGCATTTACTCGGCATATAGTCATAAAAATGGATGCCCAACTCGAACTCGGAGCTAACCTGTAAATAATGGCTACCCGTGCACCAGCTTGAGCAACAGCGCGACTATAAGCGTATCCAATTCCGCGATTTCCCCCAGTTATGATGATGCATTTGCCTACGGCAAGGCAGAGATAATAGGTGAAAGTGATACCTCCACAATCACATCTGACGCACCAGAGAAGTCGATGGTAAAACCTTTCGAAGTCATGGTATGTTGCGTATGTCTATGAGGTTTGGTATCATTGATTCGAGATGTCTGTAGTGTAGAAGAACGAGAGATGTGAGGAGACTCGAAATCTCGACATTTTGTTCTGGCGAGCTTCAAGAACCGACGTCATAACCACTTCGGTGAAATTGCCATTCTCGTAGGTACTCACATTAATCAAGGAGCGCGCGAGCTTGTGAAAGTAGGCTGACATATCTTTGTACAACTTGCACGCTGATATATAGAATAACTGGGGGTGTAAGTTGCTGTAGGCAAGGTGAACTTCGAAGTGTAATGCGGCCCATGGATCTATATATACTTTAGCTTTTGGGGCGTAATCTGTGGAGCTGTACTACTACATTGTATCACAGTTCCACAGCGACGTTCCGGGACTCTTGTAGGTTGGCCCTCCTTGCAAAGCGTACAAGATACATAGCATTGACATGATGCATAACAATAGTCACAGGAGAATAGGTTTACATGTTAACACAGAGCATGTCACATAGAACATGTCATTCATAGATCATAGTTCAGCAGGACACGAACAATATCAGAACGCTGATGCAACGCATGAATTGACTACGTCCACTTCCAGATGCGAAGAAACTCACCTTTGTAGCACAACCAATTCCAGAATGTATTCCAGCATCCATGCGCCCTGACGCTTTCAGGTATCCCGCTCTGCATAGACATTCCCTGAACCAACGCTCTCCCGGTCCTCTATAACGATGCGGTGTTGTTCATGTCCTGGTCGACCGGCTTGCCTGGACGACTGTGCCAAGTCTTTCCGAGCCGTGGCTTCGTGGGGCAAACGTGAAGCTGCGGCTGCTTGGTAATTTTCCCTCGTGTCACTAGACGCCTGAGTTGAGCCTTCCTGAGTCGACGCTGACTGCAAATTGGGATTTGCCTTGGCACCACTAGAAGGCTGAGCTGTCGTCGTTTGACGCGGAGGTGAAACTATAGTCCTCTGGGAATTTCCTGAGATGCGTCATCGAGAATAATTATATTGAACATACCCTTTTAGCTTGTGCGGCCGCTACCTCGACAACAGGTGGAGTCGACGCCGTCCTGTGGAATTGAGGGTGACGAATGCGCGTCCAAATGCTGCCAAGGGATGAATCATGCCGTTCCTGACTGACAGACCTTGAGGACGTCTGCTGAGGTTCCCTTACATTGGACTTCGCAGATCGAGGATGGCGAATCCCTTTCCACATTTTTGCAATAGGTAGGATACGCCGTTCCCGGCCAGCGGGCATTGCGGACGACCCATGATGAACAGAGCTTGACGATAGTCCAGGTTCAAGTCGTATCTAACAAATCAATTTTAGCTACTTGATTTTAAGTTTGGGACATCTTACAGGGCGACCCTTTGCACTGCCAGAAGGACGCGACGATTGATCGAAGAACCCCGGGTTGTGTCCTAGCGAACGTTGTTTCCCTTTGGCTTTTGGGGTTATTGTTGCAGGGAACTGCTGCATATAATGAGTTTAGTGTTCTGCCATAACTGTAGGTCTCACATCAAGGGGGCCAGAACCAAGAATCTAGTTCGTTTTGTTAGTAGGTATTGAACGTGAGATGTAAGTATCCTTGCCTCTTCCACTGAATGAATAACTAGCTTAAAAGAGCCATCCTTCGAATCTGAGGGCACACTCGAGGCTGCAAAAAACTTGCTGTCCGGCGAAAATGCAAATGGATGGGTGCATTTCATGTTGGAGGTAGCCAACTCGTGACCCTCTATATCATAGAAATGTGTGGGGATGACTGACATCGCCGTCAATTTCCAGTGCCAAAAGCTTGCCATCTGGAGAAGCCGCCATAGCGAAGGGGATGTCATCTTCATCGAGGCCTTCAAAGCGCGCATCGTCATGCTTTCCTGTGTTCACATCCCATACCCAGAAAGACCTGTCGCCGAATGCAAGTACTACTCGAGGACGACTACTCGGAATAATAGTGGCTTGAAGCAATGGTATGTCTGGAAGTGTGATCTCCGCCATTCGTACACACTTTGGTATCTCCCATGCAACGCCCTCCTTTGTATCGCTAGTAACAAGGAGACTACTGTCCATGGATAGAGCTGCCACGAAAATGGTTTGAGCGCCACTCGACACTGTTACTTGTTGAGTGATTACCCTGCTCCCTGTGTCCCAAACGAGTAACTTTCCATCCCTGGACAAGCTGATTGCGTGAGACGAGTCAGGAAGAAATCCCGCTGTAAGGATCAGGTCTTTGTGCCCTCCAAATGGTGGTCCTACAGGTTGCCTTAAAGTAGCATTCCAACAATGTATCGAGTGGTCTGGTAATGCGCTTATTATTTTTTCTCCATCAGGCGACCATGCTACAGCAGTGATGTGCGTATGGGTGTCTGCAAGCATCTCTAGTTGGTGCTTGTTCTTCGACAATATATCGGTTATGGTCACCCCCGAACGAGCGGTACCGCTGGCGATTTTCTGGCCGTCAGGCGAAAACGCCAGACATGTCAGAGCATCAGTGCTCATTCGGCGGGACTAATACTAGGCAAATGCCCTTGAATGACGAGGTATAAGTTGAACGACGTGTACAAAATGCGCAGTATACGCACTTGCGAGGCGTGGATTAACTTGTTTTGTGATCCACCAAGGTTCAAGTTGTTGTAGGCAAGATTGAAATTGAGAAATGCCAGGTGGTGATTGTTGTAAAGACTAGGCTTATTGAGAGATGGGGTTGAAGCTGGTTGAAGAAAGGATCCTAAGTGGGCAGTGGGCACGGTCATCTCTTTCGCGCTAATAAATACCTGACACTATGTCAAAACAGTCAGAGCGGTGAAAGTTCAAAACATTAACCATCACAGCACGAAACCACCATGTGTGGAGTAACGGAACACGGTACTTAAGGCGACTTTCAGGTGCCGAATGCTGGTATTAATAAAAAGAATGATCCATCCGACACTGGCGCTCTCCAAGCGCCCCCATCGGATTCTACTAGCGCCTTCGTCGTAGGCCGAGTAGACAAGCCGCATTGTCGGCTCCCAACTGCTCCGAGAACAACGCCCAAGGAATACTGAATTCTATAGAGCCATCCGATCTACCAGTTGCTGTGCATGCACTTGCTACCGAAACTACGTGAAGACGGACATAGTTTCATTATCTCGTGTCCCCAACAAAACGGCGGTCATTACAGCGATGGTCCTCCAAGCTTTCGATACCTGGCTTCGCCAAAGTCGGCCACCCAGGCGTCATCTATGCACAAGGCTCAAAGGAAAACATTCAAGAATTTATTGCCAACGTCAAATCTATGCAGTAGTTGGCCCTAGGAGTACAATTTATGGATCCCGGCCAACGATGAGCATCACCAGGGTTGGAGTGAGTTCCAGAGAGTCAGAGAAGTCGTGGAAGAGATGAATCGACGCGGGAGAGACGGAAATATCATGGAGACGGGTATTGGAAGCTCCGTTTTGAAATGAACCGACATGTTATGCACGGGCGAAGGATATTTCCGTCACGGTACATGCTTGTTTCATCAAGCTGCGCAAATCAGTGAGGATATGCATAGGGCAAGGACGGAGGCGAGGCAAGATGCATCGGTAGTCCCGGCTCAGGTGCATTTGGTATGTGATAACTTATCCTGTTGTATGCGTGACCGTTGTTGACGTATCCTCAGCCATGGAAATACCAGCCGTCACAATGGTGCAGCATATGCTGGGTGCTCACATATTCGAGAGCTGAGCAGATCCGCAGCTCTGCCCACTCATTATCGGCATTTGTGTGACCGTCTGGTCATCAAGACCATGCCGTCGGATCACCTCCATGGTCCGAAGGTTTCTCCTCTGACTATGTTCAGGGTGTGTCTATTTTCCTGGAATGCGATGCAAGCCAGCCATACTATGAATGTATAGCGCCGGTTAGCACGTGCATGCTCGTGGACGTGACGTTTTGATGACTCCGGCACGGCAGTTTTGATACACGATGTCAACCTTATTCCATGTACCACTATCAGCGGAACTTAAGAGCGATTCCCTCGGCTTCGAGGCAATGAACCGGAAAAGTCGAAGTCGAGATTAGGTGTACATATCGTGGAGGTATACATTGTCAAAGTTCGGAATATCAAGGTAACAGGTTGCGCGTGGCCATCACTGAATGCTACACACGGAGTCGTCAGATTGTCTCAAGAATGCCCAACGCACAAACCCAACGCCCAACGCACCACTTGCTGACTGAGCTTGCGAAAAGGGCCGGACCCAAGAATCCTTATGCATCGAGAAATATCATCACAAACTGGTGATTAATGTCATCAGCGCTTCAGCCTAATCATAATACGAGATTAGAAGTGATAGTAAACATGAAGGATCGAAGAGATCAGTATGATCAGCCATATCAAGAAGCGCGCCCGTGCAGACAGAAGCAAGAAAAGCACGTCGTCCTTCACTCTATTCCCTATCTCTGCTGTCAGCACAGTATCACTGACATTGGGAACACTTACCATAGATTCTCCCCTCCGCATCTTTCCACCCATCTACCTTGTCCCCCAGCAAGATGTTAGTTTGCTCCCACTTGTCAATCTGCAGCGGCTCTTCGTCGCATTGCAAGTGGACACGGACAGTCTCGCCAGCGCATTTCATCATCGTCTTCACGAAAGAAATAGGCCAGTGCCAATTTTCATTTAGCCAGAAGGACCACCAGTAGTTGTTCCGTATGTCGCGTAGATGTAAGGCGACCGAGAGAATATTCTGCGATGCTACGATGTCATTATCAGACAGCTCGGCTGTGAAATCGATATCCAAGGCTTCCCAAGCGGCTCTCTGCATTTTTCCTGGGCGATATATTACCACTGTACCCTGCAGGAGCCCATGATAGCCCCACAGGAAATTTAAAAAATGGTTCCAGAGAGATTCCTCGTCTTTGGGATGACGTATATGCACTTGATACTTCACGTTATCGAGGGTGACTAGCAGGACGATGATCTTGAAGAGGTCAATGTCGGCTTGTCCGAGGGAGATAGAGCATATTGTAGCTCTACAGAATGGCGACCCTTTCCCACCGTTTGGCGAGAGAAGTTGTTCTATGAAGTTGGACAGTGTTACTTCGACCGGGTGCTCGTCACCATCATCTTCAGGTAATTGAAGTGGTGTGACAGTGGCAAGGAGGTGCGATGCCACCATGCTGATAGCTGACCAAAGCCAGTCATTACACCTAGATTTCATCGGAAAACGATTCGCTGGGCAAGAAATCGTGAGAGAGACCGACTCACAAAGTGCCCAAACACCATGGAATCTCGATAAACAGGTACTTCAGTTCATGGTTATATTTTCTGACAATCTCTGGCCATGTATGACCACGAGGGTACATGATAAGTCCCGTGATCGTTCTGGCCACGTTCATTGCAAGTAGCCAATCCAAAAACCTGAGCCTTTGGTTCGTCACGACCTAGATGTATCCTTTCGTTCATGCGAGTAATTATGACATTGAAGCAACCTACCTTGATCCAAGCGCCTGCTGGTTTGTGGATATAGCCGGCCCTTCCGAGGGCCCATATTGCTATCAAGTCCCCTTGGCGTAACTCTAGTGTCAATCGGTGATGATGTTCCATGACATGTACGGCGCCATATGGTCTCCTCCCCGATTCACCCCGGAACTGTACATTGAGTGGAAAACAAGCGGGTTCAGAGACCTCGATGAGTCGTCCATCCCGCGTCTGACGAAGAATAGCGCATCGAAACCATTCCATTCTGTTAAGAGTATTCCCAGTAAAAGAGACGGACTGCTCCTGCCCTGGTTTCAACTCCACAGTACCATAGAGAAATATGTGAACCGACGTAATTCTTGCCCCAGAGGCTGCAATTGGGGGAGCCAGGACATACAGATATTTACTTGGCCCGCAGAAATTGTGTCCCAGAAGGTGGATAGCAGTACCCGGCAATGTGGGGATTAAATCTGTGAGGTCGGGCGGCAACACATTGTATGTGTGATCTTGACCATTCGTATCGGCTGTCCGGTCCTCGTGAATGCAAAGTTCCTTGACACGTAGTGTCCAGTTGAAAGGACCGGAAATGACATGTTTGAACCAAAGCCCGAGGCCAATGAAGCCATAAATGAAGCAAACGCATCGCAAAGCGCAATACTCGTACCAACGTAAGTCTTGCCTCCCTTTCTCTGAGATTTCAAGCTCTCAGTCAGGAGTGTGCGTTAGAGGTGTACGAGACAAACCTATACAACGCAAGAGAAGACCCCCAAACGCACCATACTCGGTCAACAAGTAAACTTTGAGCTGTTGCAACGTTACATCCCTCCCTGTCATAGTCACTGTCTCGACGTTGCTACCAGACTCTATGGCAATGGCCAAAGCAATGCCTCGAGACCAAGCCCAGCAGTTGGCGCTGAACAACGCATAGGCTGTATGCTTCGTTCCCATTTGCATTAGAATCCGGGCAATGGAATAGAGAGTGACAGGGCTATGAGTAGGATGATCAGAAAACTGGATTTCGAAGACAGTCATGGTGCATCTCCTCCGTTGGTCTTCATGGGGATCATTTGGTTTGTAGAACATTGCTTGATCTGCGCTCCCTTTCTGACTACCAACAAGACTACCAAGGGTCACTGGTATCCGTTCTCCTAGTCCTGTGCCATCCCAAGAATGTTCCAAGTAAAGCAGACGTCTTTCGCTTGCATAAGACAGAGTAAGGACGATGAATTCGTGACGCCAGTGGGAGAGTCGAGTGTCCTTGAGCAATTCCAATTTGTGTACTACTGCCTTACGATATTTCGAGGCAGTTTTGACAACATGTGTAGTGGTGACTTGTCAAGTTGTCAATATGATGACAAGTACTTGAATTCAGAATTTTCAATGTTAGACTCACCACCCCCCGCCTGCTGATACTCTGACATTCCCAAGACCATTTCGCACAAAGCATCGATGCGATATTCTGGACCAATGTTGAATGAGGTAGTACTGGTCATGGTGTGGCATGGTGTGGAAGCTGTCGCTCCATACATTATGTAGCAAACCGTACTCACAATGATTGCCTCGTGTTCACTCACAGCCTTGACAGTGTCTGTGTCACGTACTTTCACATGCGCCGTTCTCCACGTTCCATATTAACATGGCTGAAAGGAGCTCTCGAGCTCACAACACAGTCAAGGCTGTAGTAGAGCGTCATTGACAAGGGACCATGGCAAACAAAGTTCAACAACTTTTGAATGATTGGCTGCCCTGGCAGCTGGCGGCAAGCTAAGCTAGCGGGCATCACTACTCCAGTACTAGTGTCGATGCTGCAGCTATAGAATAAATTGCCTATTTACAACATCAATGTTCCCTAGTTCAAAGACACCGTTGACCTCTGATCTGTCTAACATTCGAAGAGCTTGCAACACCCAAGCATATATACACCATTACTTTCCAAGGCAGATGCGACAGAACCAAATCTAGACTAAGAAAAAAGTTGCTGATAAGTACTACTGAAGAATTTATTAATCGAATCTCTTGAATATGTATTCCCTGCAACTCGTTTAAGGGAAGGAAGGAGGGAAGTACATTCTTCTCGCTGCTGATCTGTCAAAGACATCTCCATGCCGAAAATCAAGCTCTCCAGGGGACATTTCGACCGCATCACAAATGCCTTGAACTCTCCATGTGGCCAAGGCCCCTTTTGGCGAAAATCAAGGAGGCGAAGGTTGGGGAGAGTGATAACGTTGAATAGGCCAACACCCACGTCGTCGTCGCCTAATACACTCCCGTACATGTGTAAGTTTTGCAGGCTAGCGTGCGTGACGGGACCCGGAGTCTCAATTTTAATCGGGTTCATTATGTCGAACATGGACAGGGAAGAGAGGTTGGGACATAGGCGGAGCAAGCGAAGGAATTCGTCCAATTCATGTATCTTGATCTTGACATCTGTGAGGCAATCCCATGCGGAATCAGCAACTAATTGCTTGTGGTTGAACAACACACGCGTCATGTCGAGTCTGTGCAGATTAACTGGCAATTTCGATAGGGACTTATCAATGGCCCGTGTAAAATCAAAACCGTTTGCGAGGATGGTGAGCTCTTTGAGCGCGTGGAAGTCGTCCACCATGAAGGGCTTGTCGAAGTGGGAAAAATCCAGTGTGAGGGATGAGATGTTCTGGATGTGTGGTTGGAGTACGTTTCGCAGCTCACTCGAGTCACCGTGACACACGATTCTCAACGAGAGCGGACAGCCTCGTGAGCGCTTGAGCCAGGTGTCGTAGCAGAGTGCTCTCTGCTGCCAATCAGCACGATCGACTTGCAGCTGCAACATGCACCACAACTTGGGAAAGCCAATAGCAATTTCCCTCCATTGTCGACAGATCGTGGTCAACAACACGGGAGCCAGCCCTGGTTTAGGCGACAAATGCTGTTCTTGTGGCAGACAGAACATGAAAATCTGCGAGAGTGTTTCTGTTGGGAGACGACAGATAGCCGACGAATTTCCCCTGGGCGACATGTTGGATTGAATTATGTTGGCCTTCTTGTCGACGGATTGCCGCTGACAACAGCTAACATCTTTCATAGTTTCAAGACCGGAATCCTCGCACAAAGTCGCATTCATCTGTCGAATGAGATGATCAGTTATATTCAAATGCAGATACCTCTGAAACCAAGCACTTACAGGTTTCTGCTGTTCACCAGTTGTAGAGACTTTTGGTGAATCGAAGTTTGAGTCAGATGAAGTCGACATGTGAAGGCAGAGGAGGTTGAGATGTTTGAAGGAAGACAACGGTTGTGTCCCTATTTATATCAAATACTTCAGAAACCGCAGGTCCACAAACCACAGTTGTTATTGTAGTTTCTCGTGGTCCGCATTTGGAAAAAAAGACCTGCCATCCACAAATAGAGGCCTTGCATTGTAGTCAGTGTGACACTGTGGAAGGGTCTCGCTCAATGGCTACGGCGCACCCGATCAGCGCCAAGTATAGGCCATCCAAGACCATTTATATTTTTCAAGTAGACGATGGTCGAACGTCGCGATGAAACAGACTTGTTGATCGAGCTGTGACCTTCTATCATCAGTAATCGTGTTCGATATTTGATGGACAGGTACTCGGGAAAATCAGGTTTCGAATCTGCTTGGCACCTCTCCACATCCCCGTAATACCGTGACCATACTACGGGGAGAAGGTTGGGAGTAGGTTTTAATTTGTGAGTGTCGTCGCAAGAATATTTATTTGGGACACACTGATTCAATAATTGGCGTCATACAATTGCCAGGCGGACAGGAGATCACTGCTTATTCAGATGACTGTTCGCAGTGGGCATGAAACCTGAAGACTTCAAGAGAGGGAAATAGATGTGGGGTCAAAGTGATTAACGAAAGGTCGAATGATGGAGTGAGGTTGTAGAACATCGACACAGGCAAAGCCATCACGAAATGGATGGAATACACAAAAAGAGCATGGTATGTTTGCTGAAGTCAAGATGGTGGTCGAGTGAAAGGATCGTCCGACGGGACTACGGTAAAGCAATGGGATGTCCGGGAGAACGAATCAGAGACGATTATCAGGACAGGGCACGATCAGGCTGAAACAGTCGTCTACCCGCCAGACACAACCATGATTGCGACTGGTGGAGAAGACCCGCTGCCCTCCGAGTCGACACCTGAAGTCCCTGAACTTCTGAAGGCCTGACAAAAAATTTGCCTGGCGGTAACGGTTTCGCTTGGCTCAGTGGTCACACGTTTGCAGGTATTAGGCGGGGCCGCCTACGTGTGAATAGTTATCTTGAAATTGAATTAACTTGTTACTTGTGCAGTGACTGTTGTCTCGTATCCGTAAATAAGTACGAAGGACCATCTTTTCCCCTTCATATTGGTCTAATAAACACCGGTCTCACGCCGACGAAACCGACGTCTGCGCATTTCTCAGGGACGTCTACCTCATCGATTTAGACTACAACTTGAATGGCCACCCCACCTTCTCGCAAGGCCATACTAAGCCTCTACATGTCCACTCTGCGGATAGCGAAATCGTTTAGGTCGTACAACTTCCGCAACTACTTTGTTTCGAGAACGCAGGACACATTCCGTGGGATGCAAGTACGTTTACACTTCATAATTCAACAAGGATATCATGAAAATTTATTGGCTTATTAGGCGGAACAAGATCCTACCAAGCTTTCACAAGCATATAATGAGGCTGCGAAGGAGCTTGCGGTATTGGGACGCAGTGCGGTCGTTAATCAGTTGTATGGTGGCTCGCGGTTAGCAGTCGAAGAACAGGGCGACTTCCGTACCAGAGGAGATACGTGAGCGAAGATACCATACACTTCGATGATGAAAGCAAAGTAGAGATCACGTTCAATTTTATGTCTACCGCCTCAGCCTCCGAATCAGAATGTCACCCGCTTGGACGCGACACGTTGAAGGTTAGGGCCCACCGTCAGTGTACTGGTCAGTTGGGTGCAACATAAATGTGAATGCCTCAGTTTCTTCGCTCATGCACCACACAGGCCCGGGAATTTTAGTTCTGGGCATCCACGGAATCTGCAGGCGCTGGGCAATGTCCCCGACTCGCATCATCTTGGCGATCAACACTCAGGATGCTTGTCAATCCAAAGGCCAATCCCTGGGATAGGAAATGACGGTATAGAACATTGATCACTTCTGCTGCTAATTGGACTTGATACCTAATCGATAATCCTCTAGATTATCTTTACCCAAGCACTTATTTTACATCTGACTCTACATCAAACTATCATACATCCCTGCGTTATATGAAAAAACGTTGAAGTGTCCGTGTCGGCTCTATGGCTGTATATCCTCAGTAAGTACATGATATATCATGGCGCTATGATTGATGAAGAAGTGCCACATGCCCCGGTTGTTTCGAGAATAGCCAAATCTTAATGGGCGCCACCCTTCACCGTGTCACCACTAGCTTAGCAGGGGAAACGCTCAACTGACCCATTCATGTGGTGATGCTAACCTGCTTCCAGTTCACAGTGCCTACTAATAGACTCAAAGATGGACTCTGCATGTATGCAACAATAGACAGCGTCCACACACTTGTGATCCACGCTTTGATGATCCTAGTATGTATACACTCATGCCATTGCTCAGATGTTTCTCACTCATCATCCCAGTATAGTTACTATATATTATTGCCTCTAACTGGTTTTAGTCTGCTCCAGGATGGACATGCTCCAAGTGGTGGTCAATATCAGCGCTGAGGTTCAAATGGGCGCCTCGCTTACTTTCAGATAACTTTAATGGCGGCCGTTGTCCTCAAGGCTTGGACGTAAGATCATATGTCTTTGATGTGCGTGTAGAAGGCTGACCCGCAATAGAGCCGACACTGCTAGTGTTCGCTTCCCCCCTTCTTCCACTGATGTCCACTACAGTATCACAACGCGTTCTCCGTACGTGTTTCATTTTACATACAATATCACTCACCCTATACGTTGCCTTTTCGTTCTCCGTCTCAACGATGTCTTTTTATTCCTCTTCCCTTGGAAGCGTCTCCCCTCAGTCCTTCAATCGAAGACTGAGGTGAGTTGTTTCATTAACGAGTCTACAATACAGTCTCTAATAACTACATAGTTCCTCCTTCGTTCCTAGGTATGCACTATGTTGTACTTAGTCCTTCAATCGAAGACTGAGTTCCTCCTTCGTTCCTAGCCTCCTAGTCCGAGTCTTCGTCACCTTTTAATATACAGCACGTAGCATGAGCCTCAAACCAGCAATGTCTGATCTTCTCTTCAAATTCTATCTACTGTGTCTCCAAATCTTGGATCACGCTCTATTACTCCCGATGGCTCGCACTTATCTTGTCCGGTTTCGTGTATTTGCCGAGGCCGCTGAAATAGAGGGCCTGGAAGCAGTTAATCGCTGGCGCAAGGAACAGCAAGAAGCATGGAATGGAGTGTCGACCACAGTACGTTGTGTGCTCAAAAGAATCACGATCGACCTTGCACTAATGCTTCGCATCAAATCCATCTTTGTACAGCTCGCATTCCTCGCTACTATGAGTGCGGCTATCCTCACAATCTCACCACCCGCTCCCCCCCTTGCTTTCTCTGTTTGGCTGGGAGCGGCCGGGTTCAGCGTCTGTGGTCTTTTCATCGTCCAGTGCCTTCTTATCCAGTCGTTTTATATTTCCGACAAGGACATGGTAATGCTAGTGAAAGATAATCGTTACATCAACTCCGCTTTGCTTGCGATTGCGGTCGCCAGCCCTGTCATAATCACCCTCTGGTCATCTATTCTTTTTGCCATCGGAATTGTCGATTACATTATTCAGAATACTCGTGGCAAACCGCGATTTATGGTGCTCTCGCTTGTACCAGTCACTATCGGATTCATTGCGAGCGCAACGGTCATGGTCATCGGCAGCATAATTGGGCAGCGTATCGAAGCTCACGTAGGTGTTCTATCACTGGTGTTCTGACTTATTGACCTCTTTTTCTCCAGTATAAGACAGGACCTCTGCAAACGAGGTGGCGTAAAATTTCCCCCAATGATGGAAGTGGCTGGTCTGTAATTTTTATTTTATCTTGCTATTTGCTGTGAACATGAGCTTCCAGCACAGAAATTCCGGCGACACAGACGAGTGTGGGTGCCCATGCCCCAAGGAACTCGCCCAAAGTTAATTGAATCACAATCATCCAGTCGGTCAACAACGCTTGATTGACTCGCTTCTCAGATTATATCCAACTTGACATTACTATGGGCGTAGAATAATTGAGCTGGGTGGGTTTGACTTCGCCACAATCCTTTCTCATTTGTATTTGTGGAGTAGCTATTGCTTTCTCTGAATTATTGTACACATTGAATCCGTTGCAGTTAAACCTCTCTTTTTGAACAACGACAAGCGAATTTACCAGACGAGCTGGCCGCTGAAGAAATACAAAAAGCCCATCAGAATTCCGATAACGTGCGAGACCAGCAGACATACCCGTCAACGAAATACTCCCCGCCAGTCATGTAATCACCATGCTCAGACAAGAGCAAAAGTGCCTGGCCTGTAATCTGCTCGGGCTAAAATTCATAAAAGGAAATGATCAGTGAATGTCAAATTAGAACACGGGATACATACACGAGCGAATTGTTTCATGGGGATGTGTGCCTTTTCATATTCGACGACGCTGGGGGGCAAAGTCTTGGTTTGCTCCGTGTCAACTGATAAATATTTCAGAACGTCGTGCTCGGGAGGAGATAGAAAAAACACCGACCATAGCCGGGGGACACCGCATTCACCCTGATGTTGTCTGCAGCCCACTCAGCTGCCAACCCCTTTGTAAGGTTGGAAACGGCAGCCTTGGAGGCGTTGTAAAAGACCTGCGTCAACGGTTTGTTTGTCGAAGCTTGGTTAATGATCTTCGAGCTCATGGAGGACGTGATCACGATCGAAAGATTCTTCAAGTTCTTGCCCTTCCAAAGCCTAGCATATTTGTCAAATCACACCCTCTAGACACTACATGGGGAAACTTACTTCGCAGCAGCCACAGCGCAGTTGAACACACCGAGGACATTGACACTGAACACGTCGTTGAAGTCCTTAGTGGTCAATTCCACAGAAGGCTTCACAGCAGTAACGCCAGCATTCTGTGATCAAACCGATCATTCAAGAGATGATCTGGCGGAAAACGGTTCTACTTACCGCAATAAGACCTGTGACAGGGCCAAGCTCTTTGTCAATGTGAGCAAACATCTTGGCTGTAAGCTCAGCATTGGTAACGTCACACTTGTACGCCTGTGTGGGAGGATAGGAGTTTAGATGAAAACGACATATAGGCAAGGATGGTTACATACCCTGACTTTGACGTGGTATGTCTTTTCAAGATCTTCAGCGACTCCAGGGGCATCCGGGTGACTCCTAATCGTGCCCAAAATCAGCGATTGAAAGCATAAAAGTGGCTAAACTTAACTTGTAGATGATGGCCACACGAGAACCAGCCTTGGCGAGAGCGCGGCTATACCCGAGCCCAATTCCGCGGTTGCCTCCAGTGACAATGATGCATCTGTCTGCAAGCAGTAATAGGGTGAGTCAGTCTGACCATAGCTAATGTCGGCCCAGGAGACATACCAGCAAAATCAAGGGTAAGAGGTGAAGACATGTTGAGTTTTGTGGTGGATAAGCGTTGAGTGCGAGTGTAGATGGGTGTTGAGCAGTCAGGGAAGACTAGAGAGGAGACTCGAGGCAAGCGGCATATAAACTGTCTTTGTTTGAAGACGTCATGACAGTCCCCTCTTTGAATTTGATAGTCAGTACTGTATTGGTCGGTTGTATTCGTGCTTTTGGGGTGCAAAAATCTGCCCCCTCTTAAATTTTTTGAATCCGGCCAAGTCGATCATCTTTGAGCTGAACTGCCTTTCTGGTAGTTACTGTAGTATGTACTCACGGGGTTCAGTCACTCCAGCAATTAGCCCCTTTCAATGCAACCATTCACTTGGCAGCACAGCGACAAAAAGTCTGTCACCTGAATGCGTGAGTCCTGCCAATAACACTGTGATAGAGAACTGTGGTAGGAAATGAAGCTGGCCGTGTCATGTCTCCACCCACCACGGCACCACCTCTCTCGCATCGACTCAAGTGTCCAATTGAATAACCCACTTGAAATGAGATCAACATAAGTGATTCCTAACCATACATCAAGGCTACAGTACCTACGCTACTTGTGCTTGCCCGTAGTTTTCCCTTTACCCTTGGGGAAAGCCTTGCCCTCAAAACCAGGTCGAGCTTTAGTTTTCCCCTTTGAAGACGAAGATTTTCTTTTATCGCTCCGTCTTTCGTTGCGCATCGCGATGTTATCTGAACGTTTCTTCTGCTTTGCAGCCATAGAAGCCGTGAGCTGTTCTTTCCTGTCCTCCCTGCAACGAGATGAGTATCGATAAGAAGCCGAGTGTATCATCAACGGCTCACCAGGACTTCTTACTCTTCGCTTTTTCCTTTTCTTTTCGTTTTACTGCTTTCTTGAGGCGTACTTCGTCATCCTTGACCTTGACGCCTTCAAGACGCGCCTCTGCTTTTGCCCAACGACTCTTGTCTTCTACAACTTTGCGTTTGTCCTCGGGCATCGAATCCAATTTTTCCTTCCGCGCAGCGAGCTGGGACAAAGCTTGATTGGGATTGGAAGACGTTTTGAGTGATGCGGCCTTTTTGCTCGAACTCCCGGCCACCACACCGAAAGACACATTAGTCAACGGACCGTCGGTAGGACGAGACGCCGCAGTTCCCTTTGAAGCAACCGTCGAGTCAGGAACAAGTAGCTGATTCTGTCGGTCAAGATGAATACACGCTGGAAAAGCCGCAAGATGCATAATACCTTGACGGGAAGACTCTTCGTTGCTTCCTTCTCCTTCTTGCTTCCCTTTTTTCCTTCAGTTTCTGCCTTGCGCCTCTCTTTTGTCTCTTTTCGTCTCTTTTCGCGAAGTGCGGCACGTTGCTTTCTGCGTTCCTCTAAAAGCTCGTCTTTGTCTCCTGGCTCTCTGCCACCTTGTCCACCACGTCGGAGAGCTGCCATGCGCAAATGCAGTTTATCTCGAAGAGAAGCGATGCTCTCTGGTTTAGCCATGGGCACTAAGGGGTCGAGTGGGGCGGCCTACAGCGGAATCGCTCATATCCACATCATCCACTTGCATAACGTCTTCGTCTTCGTCGTCGTCTGCATCAGAATCCGAATCGAGCACCGCAGCTTTCCGTTTCCCCTTGGCTTTCGAATTGGCTCCTTCCAGTTCGAGGGCCGCTTCATTCTGAAGGTCGATGACCGACTTTTGATTGGCTGGGTCCAACTAGGAAAACAAGAACTCAGGATTCAGAAGGGAGCATTCAGGCAGTGATGATAGTGGCAGACCTTATCCCTGCGAGCCTTTTTTGATGCCTCCTTAGCAGCTTGTTTGGGCGCCTTCTTATTTTTGCTGTGTTTTTGATACTTGGACGGAATCTGTCCTGACGCGTTGATTTATCAATGAGCGACTGAAAATTTGAAAAACGCACGTTGTCGTCTCCATCGTGATCATCTTTTGGTAGGTAGTACTTGGCAGGTATCAAGTTTAGTAGAGCCTCGAAGGTATCATTGTGGGCCTCGACTGAGGCGCGGAGGACTTCGACTGATGTGGGCATTGGTGCGAACAGGCACGAAAGAATGGGCTTGCAATGTAGCAGATTATTATTACGTCATACACGCCTATACATACTAGCCGAGGTATGTACTACCATAGTCGAGACACGATAACAATAACATGCCTGATTGCACCTGCGCTTGTTCTAGCTTATTCCAGGATGCATGCAAGAATGGTCAAAATTATCAGGTGACTGATTGAGCTCGATGATTGTCTGAACCGAACATATCTTGAAATTACCTGTAACAGTATTGAAACTTCGAAGAGAACCGATATCCGGTAAACAGGAGGAACGCAGCAGTGGTAATTCCTGAGGTATAACAATAAATGTAGTTTTAGTACAGTGACTTCAAAGCTAAAAGTCCGAGAGCATCGTTAAATAACTAGGGATATATATCTGGCTCCGATGAGATATAGAGCCAGATATCTAATGTGAAACTCACCTGGGTCATCACGGACATCATAGTGACAAGGGCGTAAAAAGAGGGATCGTAAATGAAGCGGTCGCCATCTAGTACTCCTCACTTTCGACTGGACTCCCTTAAAGAACCGCCAAACACGTTCCTAGAAGAGACAGTATTCCGGACTAGGTGATATAGAACGGTTGTCTGAAGACATACCCGAAGTGTCCGTCGAGTTGAAAAGAGTCTCGTTGGTCATAGTCTATATTTGAAGTTGTACCCAAGTACTCGGTTGCCCCGTACCAGGGCAAGGAATCAGCTGATATCCTCTTCGAATTTGCGATGTCAACATTGGTTGAACAAGACTGTGAGACAGCCTACCGGCACGAAACTATAGAGGCGATCTGGGTGAGGCGAAACATAGGACGATTGACTATAACTATCATCCTGAGAGACTGTAAGACTGAGAACGCTGTGCAACATGAAGACTCACTACATTAGCATACATGTAACTCGACGAGGCGCCGTAGGGATGATTAATCATGGTGGCCCAGCATGAACGAGGACGGGTCTGGTATTTCAGCGCTGCAGCCTCGGGATATGATCAAGGAAGGGAAGTACACAGGTGACCATGTGCAGTGCCGACACGGCCCGACGCCAGTCGTAATGGACATAGCCAGAAAGAACTCCTGGGTTTGAATTTACATCAACATTCTTACATAACATAATCCCATCATCCTCAACTTGAAACAAACTTGAAACTGCGCCAACACCAGCCACCCCGACGTCGCCAACTTCACCTGTGGCCAAGCACTGGACCAAGGCCAAACCCTCCGAGCTGCTCGTAGTATTCCATGGACGATGGTTTGCCACTTATGATCCAGGAAGTTTAAAGCTACGACGAATTCATCAATGATGGGACAGACTAATATCCTGTTCAGGTGACCTTCTGCTGCAGTGGACCACGCGAATAATCAAGATGCCCCCCGGTCATCGAAAAATTCCCTGATCGTCATGGCCATTAGGCTTCTCATCTGCGGAGATGGCCGCGCAGTTATAGTTCGTTCATTACGTCACGCAATCAGTGTAACCAACTGGAGCTTTGACGACCATGGAATGTTCAAACTTGCCGGCCGCAGCAGCTGCAATTATAATTCACTGAGAGATCCGAGTCGGCCACTCGTACACTAGCGCTCTTCTCAATCATGATAGGTATGTAATTAGAACAGAATGATTTCGACTGATCACATTGCATTTGGTATCTCCGCATATCAGTCGCAAGATGAAAGGCTAAAAATGTTGGTTTAGCAACTGCGGCAGGCGAAAAGGTAGAAACTCACTCATGTCAGCCAGAAGAAACAACAGAAATCAGTTGCTCCTTTGTATTTTTCCGAGTCGGACCTCTGCATTCCTGCCAGCGTGATCCATGTGCCATGCGACTCGAATCAAGCTCAACACATCCCCCAGGAATGACGACGGCATTCCAAGGATTATAAAATGCCTGTCGGGAAGCAGGCGGTACCCAGAATAAGAGCCGATTGTTTGGTCCAACCATCCATCCGTCATCTCTCAGCGAGAAGGAGGTTGACCTGGACCCATCGTGGGAGGCCATTAACTCGGCAGTGTCGCAGAGTGCATGGGAAGAGTCTGGGGAGAAATTCACGGCGCGCTCTGGAAAATGGGTATCTCCTGCATACCAGAGCCGGATGGTACCATCCGCAGAACAAGACACGATACGAGTGCCATCTGTTGAGAATGAGATAAAGTTCACCGGTCCAGTGTGCCCCTCCAGGGGCCCACCAACTTGAACCAGCTGCTCCTTTGTTGCGTCCCACCGTGACAGCCGGATAGTGTGGTCCGAAGAACCAGTCGCGATATGAGTCCCATCTGGCGAGAAAGAGACTGAGTTGACGGGATGAGCAGTCTCCTCCAAGGGCTTTCCAATCTGTTTCCCATCCGCCACATTCCACAGCCGGGCAGTCTTGTCCAAAGAACCGCTCACAACACGAGTACCATCAGGAGAGAATGATAAGGAATTAACTGAACCACAATGCCCCCGCCACACACCAACTGCCTGACCATCTGCTTTCCACAACCGCACAGTCGTGTCCGAAGAACCAGTTACGACGTGAGTCCCATTGGGCGAGAATGATACTGCGTTGACCGAACCACGGTGCTCCCAGTGTTGACCGACTTGCTCTCCCTGCTCTACATCCCACATCCGGACCGTCTTGTCCGAAGAACCAGTCACGACGCGAGTCCCATTCGGCGAGAACGAGACTGAGTTAACCGGACCTTCATGCCCACGCCAATCGTCACCAACCTGCTTCCTCGTCTGTACATTCCACAACCGAACGGTGTTATCCCAAGAACCAGTTACGATGCGAGTCCCATCTGGCGAGAATGAAAGTGACCTAACCGAGGAAGTGTGTCCCTCCAGAGGCTGACCGTCTGGCTTTCCAGTAACCGCATCCCACAGTCGGACGATGCCGGTGTCCAAAGAACCAGTCGCGATGTAAGTCCCTTTCGGAGAGAAAGAGACTGAGCTGACAAAACGAGTGTGCTTCCACAAGGACTGACAGCCCGACTCCACCTTTGCTTCGTCCAACAAGGACTGACTACCTGGCTCCACCTTTTTTGCATCCAACGAGGACTGACAACCCGGCTCTGCTGCATCCCACAACCAGACAGTCCCATCCGAACAACCAGTCGCGATGCGAGTGCCATCTGGTGAGAATGACACCGAGTTGACTGCACTAGTGTGCTCCCGCAAGGGTTCATCAATTGCTAGTCCCGTCTTTGCGTTCCACAACCTAATAGTCTTGTCCGAGGAACCAGTCACGATGAGATTATCATTCGGCGAGAATGAGACCGAGTTAACCGAATGAGTATGCCCCATAAATGGCTGACCAACTATCTTTCCCTCCGCATCCCACCGCCGGGCAGCAAAATCTAGAGAGCCAGCTGCGATGCGAGTCCCATCTCGGGAGAATGATACCGAGTTAATTGAATCAGTGTTGTCCTCCATGGGTTCACCGACTGGTTGCCTCGTCACTACATCCCACAGGCGGACAGTGTTGTCCGAAGAACCAGTCAGGATGCGAGTCCCATCCGACGAGAAGGAGACTGAGTTCACTGAACCATTGTGCCCCCGCAAGGGCTCACCATCTGGCTCCCCCGTGGTTGCATTCCACAACCGGACAGTGCGATCCGAAGAACCAGTTGCGACGAGGATGCCTTTCGGCGAGAACGATACTGAATTGACCGAATCTGTGTGCCCATACCAGGGCTGACCGATTGGTTGCCCCTTCGCTGTATCCCATAACCGGACAGTCTTGTCCGAAGAACCGGTCACGACGCGAGTTCCATCTTGTGAGAATGCGACCGAATTAACTGAACCAGTGTGTCCATGCCAGGGCTGACCAACTGGCTGCCCTGTCGCTGCATCCCACAACCGGACAGTCATATCCTCAGAACCAGTAGCAATGCGAGTTCTGTCCAACGAGGACTGAGAACGAGACTGACAGAACCCCTCCTTTATGTCCACGGAGCACGTTTTGAACAGCTGTCCACTGGCAATTCGTTTTGCATTTAGCTGCTAGACGAAGAGTCTTTGGAAACTTTTTCGCGAATCTTTCAGATATCACAGAATCGATGGGCGAGAACGGCAGCGCTGATACATATAGATGTGGCGTGCTGTGCAAAATGATGTTGCCGAAGATTTGGATGAATCTCTGCACGTCCTTGGCAGTCGATAAAGCATCATCGTATCCGGAATGATCCTACACTTGCATGTCAGTGTTTTATCTAATGATATAGTAGCTGTGCTTACCTTCATCCAAAGGACAATGAGCGACAGGGCAGGACCTGCACAGTTGAGTGCATTGATAAGGCCGAGTGCTTCAAGCCAGAAGAGCAGTCGCTCGTGACGGAGGAAAGTTTTCACTTCCCTTGCGAGATCCGTGTTGTAAACTGTTTTTTGAACGTGCTCAGCCCAAAAGCGACAAGCATAGGACAAGTGCGGGGGAATGTTTTTGTTGATTCGTTCTTGTAGCCCGATATCGCTGTAATTAGGGAGATATGATGTTTTGAAATCACAGATGTTGAAAACAAGCCTTTTCATCATTCGAAGTGATGCAAATGAAAGGTCATTTTGCACCTCTGATGTGTCAACGAAAAAATCCCTGTCGCATGATTTGTGCGTCAGAAAATCACGAAAGGTTGCGTGGAGGGGTCGAACGGGGGTTAATGAATTGGTGGTGCCGCTGAGGAGGGATCCCATTTGTTTCACTATATCATCCACTTTGTAACGCTCCTCTGGGTCTGGAAAATGGGCCCGCATGGCATTCAGAGACTCTATAGTGAGGGGCTCTTTTGTACCAAGAATTTGTCTCATCACGGAACGAAATTTTGTTAGTTGTTTGCGGCGGGCCACCGGATTATATTTATCCTTTGGTATGATCCCTGTCAAAAAGAGGTCGTACATTTTGTACAGCAGGTGTTTTCGCTCGGTAGGATCGCAGGATGCCACAGCTTCAAAGGAATCCTTTGAAGATACGCCAGTAGGGGGTACTTTGATGATGTCGCATGCAAGACGCGCCCATTCGAAAAGTCCATCAGCTTTCTCAGCGAGGACTCCAAACTCTGTTTCCCCAAAATCTGGCAGCCCATCTAGCTTCTGCGACACGTAAGTGAGGATGTCCTGTTTCGCAGTCTCTGGTGGAATTTCATCCATGGACATTCGTTGAATATGCTGAACACCAGCAAACTCGGTATCGATGTCGCGCAGTGGGCGTGAGGTAACGATAAAGCGGACGTTGTTTGGGATTTCGAAACTACCCTGGAGCTTCCCGGAAAGAATGCGAAGAAGATTACTCCGTATCTCTACTCCGCCGCTTTCGTCCAGCGCGTCGATAACAATCACGACACGGCCTACGGATTCAGAGAGGCTCGCTAGTGGTTTCACCAGAAGTTTGTCCCATTGCTGAACGATATCTGCCGTATTCTTGAGTGCAGTGTTATTCTGAACTGCACTCGCCAAGGCTCGTCTCATCTGCGGATGACGATCAGCCAAGTCGCGCGCGATAGTGGAGAAAATCTTTTGATGGCGGAGGTCACCCTTGTGGTGGCGGTCGAAACAGTAACAGGAACAAAGCCCCCTCGCGCCGATGAACGAGCCAGCAATTGTGTGAGCAATGGCTGTTTTACCCGTTCCAGCAGTGCCAGATAGCCACAGCACGCGTCCAGCAGAATCTCCACTTTTATCAATCCACTTCATGATCTGGGAGATGAAGTCCTTGCGGGTCCCTGGTATGCATTGTTTCGCAGTATCTAGTCCTGCGCCCACTGCATAAGTCATCCCAATGAGGTTCAGTTCATCACCTGAAGAGGTATGAATGTTTGCCGAATCAGAAGTACGTTCGAATCCTTACCAGTATGGTGAACGAAGATAGCCACGTCCCTAAGAGTTTGATTCCGGAAGTCCTCCATGAACGCATCCAGACTCTCGATGTACTTTTGTATCGTGCTGTCTGTGTCCGAGAAGATGTGATTTTTTAATCTCGGCCCTATGATGATGGTAGGGATTTTGAGATGTGCAAAGTGCAACAGCTTGTTCAGGACTCACAGAAGTTTTCGGTCATTGAGTAGTCTCTAATAAAATAGGCGCATTCAAGGATCTGTTGAGAGATCTGGCCAATGATGTCATGCATCGATGAAATCTGGCGAAGTGTCTCGTCCTGACATATGAAGTCGTAAACTTGAGCCACTTTGATGACAAGGCCAAGCAGTGCTTTATCGCGATCCACTTGAGCGAGAACAATCTGCACCAATGAATGAACAAGAGATACGAATGAAAACAAAACAAACTGTACTTCTGATGCACAAGACAATGCGCCCAATGCTATCTTTGCATACGGATGTACCTATTGAATGGGATCAGCCCGGCGCCCGCCCCGATGCCAGAAGAGGACCCGTACATTCGCGATCATATCAATCATAGAATTGAATATCTTGAGGGGTTTGAGATATGTGTCCGAAAAATTGTCGACAGAATCAAGGTTCGTCGGTCCATCTTTGGCTGTCAACATCACTTTTTCCACACGTCCTCCAAGTGGGCTGATGTTATCCGCAGCTTTACGGGCGGCTTGAACTTCCACACCAACCGCTTGAAGTTCAGCACGAACTTCCGCACGAGAAGGGGAGTCCTGAGATCCCACAACCGCCAAAGGCCCGGGGCGAACATCACTTTTTTTCACACCAGCAGGGGTATTGTGAACCGCTGCAATGGGAACAGTGACTTCTTTCACATCAGGAGGAGTATTTTGATCCTGCACGGCTACCGATTTGGGATAAACCCCTTCTTTCACAGCAATTTTTTGAACCTGCCCGACCACCAGAGTTCAGAGACAGCAGAGGCTGAAGCGCGGGTTTGACCAACTACCTTGATATTGCCTTCGTGGTTGACATTTTGGTCAGGGTCGCGGCTGCGGGAACGCGTGAAGCGCTTGTGTACAATCTCAGCGCCTGATTCCAGCACAACTCAGCATCTTTGTCGACTTACAGGAAATGGGTTGATCACATTCTTAAACTTCAGAAACAATGAACGAGCTCTGCCAGGGGGTTTTGCCTGGAACGGAGCGTGCCAAGAGCAAGCGTCAACACATCGAGTGCGATAAATGTTAGAAACGAGTCACATACTGCCAAGGTTTCATCAACTGCAATTGCATTGCTGAAGGCTTTTGAAGGAGGATATGTTCTTGAACGTTTCACGCGAGAATTGAATTCATCGCGCATCACGAAGGGGAAGGTGTGTACCAATCTCAGGCTGGAAGAAATACGAAAGTGTGTGAGAAGTGTGTAATAGGAGGACAGTTTAACTAGGCATTGGGACGGGCGTCACGACGGAATTCTGCGAGTACTCATCTTCCAGTTCGATCATCACGGAGAATCATCGATCATCGGCGGTAGTTTTCGCTGCTCCCCTGAATATCGAATATCGCCTGACTTGAATGACAGCCATCCAAGTTCTGTGTTTCGACCTGCAGTAAGATGTTTCTAAGTGGTGGCACTTCAATGTTTCGATGCTCAGTGCTCACAATAGACTTGGCAGTCGTACTAACTTGACTGTGACGGCAGAAAGGAACCGACTCAGATGTCTCGCGAAACAGTGTTCTGGGGCGCTTGAACAACGTTCCAAGAATCATACAAAGCCTTATCATCAGCCGTTTACGTCGGATGGTAGATCATGGGATTGATGGTGGCTTGATGTAAAAGACGCCTAAATAAGCGCGGGCCACGATGAACTTTTACGAAGAGCACTCAGCATTCTGATATTACAGAAGTAAGCACTAACCATCATTGCTGAATTGTCCAGGACAACTGTATCACCGGCGGCCCATTTTGGAAGGGTCGAGCGAATCATATCATGATCAACGCCGTGAGCGTGCACTACTCAGGTGTCCAGTTCAAATGAACGGATCGAGTCCAATTGAAATTAGCGCAATCACGTAAAATTTTGAAACGTCGACTGCAAAGCCAGTTCTTTTTCCCTTCCTGAACAGTGACTCATCTGCCCACTAGGCTTAATCTAGGCAATGCCAACAGTAGTATGTCGTTGATGATGTCAAAAAATCAGTGAGCAAAGGCTAGACGTGGACCACTCACGCAGCAGGTGGCAGCACAGGCTTCACGATGTAAAGGAAAAGACAAAGCGAGTATGATAGTGAAAGTCACCTCTTTCTACCTCAGATAGCGCATCAGAGCGCATCTCCATTGACTTCCATCATGATTTTGAGTGACATCCGCACTGGCTGTGGCGGAATGAGACGCCGTGGCGAATGCCATGCAGTGGAGGTGGGTAATCGAATCATCTCCTTGAATCTTGAATGTTTCTATGAAGTTACTCACTCGGTATTAAATACTGTTGATTTGTATAGCGGTAATATATTACAACTTCACACCCGCTGGTAAAACTGTTGAACACTGAATCATCTAGCATTGGAACACAACACTCAAACGTCATCTTTTTTTTCCTTTCTTTCCCCATTTTACGTCTCCTTGTTGCTAATGAGAAACCCTCTTGGCCTTGTGAGTGAATCAGCAATTCCAAGGAATGTTTCAGCAAGTTGAACCTAATTGCATAAAAACATGTCAAGCGGGCTTTACAGCCGACATTAAATAAAATTGCTCACCGTATCTAATGCTTCTGAATATGTGGACGCAATGGTAGCTGCTGTGCGAGCCAAGGGGTCCCGAGGGGAATTGTTCTGAGCTTCTAGAGCGATCTGGAACATTCTTCTCAATGACGCAGAATGTTTTTCTCGGCCAAAAGACACGGAGTGGAAGGATAGCGCTTTTCTACATTCCAAGTTTGAAAATCAAGGAATCAAGAACATGATGACAGCCACAAACCCACGACGGACTGCAGCACGGCACAGATTTTGAACGGTTTGGTCCTCGATAGGGCTCTCACCATCGGACAGAAATATGATTACGGGTGTTCTATGCGCCCATGTAAACATTTTGCAGATCGATCGATGATGGGGCCTTACCTCTCTGTGCTCCAGTGTTGCTCCATAACTGATTGGGCATGTTGAATGGCAGCAGTAAAGTTTGTGCCTCCCGAAGTTTGATAACGTATCACAGCGTCTAGCAGGTTGTCAGGCGAGCTGGAGAAATCGTTCACCACGGCGTTCACGACATTGCGATCAAACAGGATAACACTGTAGGCGTCTCGTCTGGCTGCTTGTCTACCAGCAACTGCATGCAGCTCGAGCAGACCAGAAGCTATACAAAGACGACAGAACAGCGCCAAACCTATTGTTAGAGGTTCGGATAATTCTGCCTGAGGCAGGGGTATTTTCGAGAGGTTGTCGATCCGTCGAACTCATGGATTTCGATCTATATCATGATAATCAGCATGGGCTGTAATGTTCAACATTAAGCATGTAATACCTATCTGCCACAAAGATTCTGATGCGCAATTAATTAACGACATTGCGATGGAACAAAAGTGAATGATTTACACGTGAAACGCTTGCTGCATCACAACAGGATTCTTGCAAGAGAAATGATGCCCATCATTGGAGACGTATCCAGGGCTTGCTTGGGGGGATATCTGGATATAATGGAACATGAAAGAGAGGCAAAGTACAGAAAGAGGGTTGAACAGCATTTCCCTCTGCACTTGTATGTTCAGGACCTGCTGTGAGGATGAGTAACCAACAAAGATCAGTAATTAAGATAGCCTTGCCGCTGCACATGGCGTCACTGAATAAAGAGCTGTGGTCAGTCACCGTCAGTGTGATGGACAAGGCACTGTAAAACCCTACCATTTTGCAAAGTTTGCTTGTTCATTCCGGGAGTACGGATCTTTGAAGCCTGTGGACCTGAGATCAGCAAGCACAATTACAACATGCCAACTTACCACTCCGTCGCCAGAATAGGTTATGTGTCACAAAGTCTTTAGGACAGTCTGGGGCTGGTAACATTCTCTTGGAGATATGTAGAGCTTCAGGGTTCATCACGCAGGGGGTAGCATCCTGCGATCGACAGTAGTCAATATGTGTGTGTCTGCCCAATGTCTTGCAGACAATGTTGCACATCATCGGTGCACCCTCATCGTTTGAGGAGAAGCGACGGCCTTCGACCTCGAGACTTGCACCATCTGGGCCATCGATTGCCCATCGTGACGAAGACATGGATCCGTGTCTGGTTTCGTGCTCTTGTTGCGGGTGACCTGGTGCAATAATTTGTCAAGTGTCACTGCTGAAATACATCAACTGGTACCTACCGAGCGGCAATGTACAATAGTAGCCACAGTGCCCACATCTTAAAACACAAGAAAAGTGAGAGATGACCAAGGAGTGAAACAAAGATTCAAACTTTGCTTTGCAAAAATGCACCACTCTTTCGTCTAAACTATGGTTGTGCTGACCTTCATGGGACGCCAAGCCCGGTGGTATCGATTTGGCGCATCTCAATCGTTTAGCAACTGTTTAGAGAATGAGTGCATACCGGCATGGAGAGTAAGCAACTGGTACACAAACCTTGTGAATACTGTGAAGCAAGGTTGTATGTTAGCCCGAAAATATACCTACAACAAATACACCACGCCACCTGTGTGTACTGGAATGTCTCGTGTTTTCCAGTAAACGTCGCCTCGATCGATTGTGGCGCAGTCTCGATTTCGCAGATGCCATTGGCAATGCACTGCATGGGACATGAGTGCTCCTCCCTATATTGTCATGTAATTACAAAAACGTAGTTTGGGTGATCATTGACAAACCCGCAGAGATGAATAGCGCCGCCTTGCAAGCCGTGGAGATGGTCTGTACTCGCACAGAGTCTCTTGCAAAGTTTGCAGGGGAAAGAACAACCTCGAGCGCCACACTGGTGTTGGTCATGGTTCATGTCACTGTGGCACATAACATGTTACACATGAGCTAAGCGTCCATCGCTGATGACCTACATTGGAGTGCCACATATACCGCGGCAAGGAGTTGATCCGTCAGCCAGCCTAAGCTTTGACAGCTCACAAGGCTAGACATATTCATATTCTAGCATGTAACCAGGCCTGTTCAAAGATTGAACATACCTGACCGCAGGCATGGACAGAAGCAGCACAGAGATGATCGTCATCTGCGTGTCCGATCACCTAAATAACGAGTTCAGTGACTTTCCAAACATCGTACAGATCATCTACTTCACCTTCGTACACTCATCTAGACATCCCTGTCTCCCAAAGAGTTTGCAAACTTGACCGCAAAGATGCGCATTCACAATACACCTAAAGGGGGCAATCCAGTGAGGTTGTGCGTGGGTATGATCATGAAACACTTTCATATGATTGCCTGGATGTCCCGCTCTGACAGCTTGTCAGTCATTGACTGAGAAAGCGTAAATATTCACTTACGAAATTGTGCAAGCCTTGGTCTCTCCAAACAACGCACAGAAATCGCAAGAATGTATGCAAGCATGAGAAGTTTGGCAATGGTGCTGTCCATCGTGCAATCTGCTTTGAATGCAGAGTAGCTCGCAGCTTGCACATTTCAGCTTGCACAACTGCAAGTTACTCTTCAAATCTATTGTTGCACTGCCAAACGTTCTCATGAGCTCGTCAATGCTTGCTTGCCCGCTTGGAAAGCGAGCGACATTCAATGATATCCACTCGCGAACGTGAGCAACGCGCAAATTGATCAGAGTGTCAATATGAGCGGTCAAATTCTCAATCCATAGAACGTCCGTCATGTGCTGGCGAGAATCGCTGCCTTGCCATGCATTAGATAGGACTTGCAGAGCAGGCCTCGCGAGAGAGAAGGTTGCTGTCCCCCCGCTAATGAGAATTCCGACGCAGTATCAGGCATGTCAATTGGGACGCCATCATCCAGGTTCTTTATAAATGCCAGGTTGATCGCGATTCAAGCAAAGACGGTAGAAGTGTTACGTACCTTCAAAGGTTCCGGACAAGGATCAACCTCTTGTAGTCCAAATGCCAGAGCGTTGGGCAACATAACTGAGAGAAGTTGTGCTCGATGCGAGGCCATCGATTCTGAGATGTATCATTCATCCACTGAACTGTTGATATTTCTGAATGTAAGAGTACGCACGTGAGAGAGCGCCCCAATCATTTGCCTGCGGATGTCTGAAATCATGCCCTCACAAAATGTACGGTGACTGAAGCGTACCTTCAGTTTAGCCATCAAGGTCTTCATCACATGAAGGAACTCCCCTGCTGTCTTATGAGTGAGCTTTTGTTTGTCCAGTTGACGCTTAAGGGCTGGGAACAGCTTGTAAAATTCCTGCGACTCAATTCACTGGCCTACAAAACAGTTGAAATTATTTGTGAACATGTGCACAAAACTGCGCATACCATGGAATTATATTCAACTGTCCAGCGTGGAGGCGAGAAATGAAGTTGGCCTCTTGTTCATCCTGGACAATCCTCTGAAACTTGAGAAGCGAACCTGAGTATCAACTTGAGTACGCGCTCATGAGGGCATGATCATACTAGACATACTCTTTAGTAATATCTGCCTTGTCTGAGTCCACGACAGTCCTAAAGTGGCCGAGTTCAGCTACACTGAAAAGCTGACCGTCAGAAAGGGGGAATCACCTTAATGATGATCACCAATGTTGATTGAAACAGACTCGGGTTGGTTGCCGGGTCTAGAACAGTCGCACTCGACTGGAATGAATGGAATAGTCCTGCAATATCGCGGCTTAAGGCGAAGTTGTTCCGGAATAGCACCTACGAAACTGAGGTCAAGCTCCCATTGATAGCATGAAAGTGGTGTCAAACCAAGGTTAGAGATTGCAGTATTGAAAAGGACGAGCAAAGTATCTTCTTGAGTGGAACGCTCAATACTATGGACACCTTTTGGGCGAGTATATCAACACATGATGTCGCACTCATGAATGTTTCAACATACCTTCAAAATCTAAAGCAACCACGAGAGCATCTTTGGTCGGAGTCACTGACATCCATACTCCTTCTGTTGTGCGCATCGCTGATCCAGCAAAAGATGTGTCCATGAGATGGTTCAAGGAAAAGCTTTTCCCCACCGATTGTTCACCCATAGATGACACGACTTTGACAGGCTTGAAGTTATGTAGGAAGTTAATAGGTTTAACAAATTGTAGGCCATTCATACAATCCACACCTTTTTGGCCATGTATGACTGGAACAAAGATTCATACCAACCAAAGGACAGGTGATCGACAATGCGGTTGACATCCGCACCGAGAAGGGACTTCTCTAGCTGAGTAGAATACACCCCGTCCTTGAGCGGAATGAAGCGATTTTCCATTGTCACGGCAATCTGGATAGGAATGAGGCAGAGGAACTCTGCCAGCCATTCCCCAGCGCGAAACTTCGACACGCTCCACTCCACGCCTCCAATGTGGCTGTTGTGAAAAGCAGAGTATGTCGTTGAAGAGACATCAATTCTCTTGAGAAGATTTCCAGTTGGCTTTTTTGACGTCCTTTCAAAGGTTGAAATAAGATTATGGAAGTGCGGTACGAATCCATGATGGTCTTGTTCTGTAATGAACACCAACGTTCGCTGACACCTCTCACTTGCCGATGTGATTGTTTCCCGCTGGATGGCAGTAAGAACCGGGAAGCGCGTCCACACTTCGGCGTGACAATCAATGAGGCAGTTGTGGGCAGTGATATTCCCTGATTTTGCATTCCCTCCTCGGACGGCCCTTTCTCTGAAGTGAAACTCTGTCGCTTTCTGGGTGATGTCAAGAGCAATAGATCGACATGATTGAGTGTCAATGTCAAGCGTGACCAAATGCACAATATTACGGCCAGTCAGCGACGTCAGAAGTAGTGGCTGGTCCAATGGAAGATCAGGAATCTTAAGTGGGATGCCAACCGTTGCGCCAAATGTGCTCCAGTGGTAGGCGGTCAGCGTCAAATCAGACCCGCGGACATGAGACGTGATTAAGCAAGAACCATCCGGAGTTGAGTAAACTGCCGTTGGAATCTGTATGAGATTGAGCGTCGCAGGCCTGTGATATATGAATTAGATGTCTTTCACTCTTGTAAGCGGACGTCTGACCTAAACTGCATGGTCGTCAAGGAGTAAATTCTGGCATGTGCCGATGTATCGACAAGCAGTAATTCTTCCCCGCCACATATGAAACATGCATGATTGATCAAAGTCCCTTCAGGATACCATTTTGTCAAGTTGATCGCACTGCTGTTGGCCTGGAAGCCGACACGGCTATCATCGTGAACGAAGATGTGTAACAAGAGCTAATAGTGCATTCGTTAGGTGCATCCCAGTGGATTCTTAGTGGAACGAACTTTCTCTGTGGCAACAACGCTGAGCACACGCTTGGACTCGTCGAAAGCCATAATAAATTTGCCAATCTTATCGCTATTCAGCTTTTTCCCGCGACCGCCGTGAACCAAGGCGCCCTCAATAGCAGTGAAGTGTTCCAGGTACACCGTCAAGTTTCCATGCCGATCAGTCGTTGCGAGCAAATCTTCTCGCCTGGAAGCAGTTGGGCTCTCCTGAGATTAATGGCAAAGTTCTGCGTCAGTCATATGTAGGAGTTGGATTGCCAAGAGCACATACATCACTGAATGACCTAGGGGTAATTTGAACGAGAACGAGTCCCTGAACTTGGGGGAAGGAATCGTACTGGAATCTAACTGTAAGGAATGTAAATCCTGCGCTGTCAATTGCATGGGGTGAACCGTAAATTTCAGCTTTGGCTGCTCGAAATGTTCTCTTGAACCAGTTATTTGCACCGAAGACGCCGCTAGAGACAATAAACCTCGTCCATCCTTGATAGCATCAATGAGAAAGGTATGCCTGCCAATTCATGAGTGTGGTGAAGCAAAAGTGCATTCAAATCGCTTACGAACGAGAACCCGTCTGCGACTGGACATTGAACGAAGTGATCAACCTCTTTCGCGATTCGGCCTGTTGTTGTTCTTCACTGCTGACCGCTTCCCTACGAACCCAAGCAACACATTTGCTGATTTGTATGCGTAACGCCAAACGAGTCAAAGTTGTTGTTTGAATCGTCAGAAGTGATCTGAAGTGTGCCAACGCAGCAGCTCTAGTATCCGCGGCGGCTTTTTTCAAAACAGGTAACTTCTCTATGTCATCCAATTCAGCGAGGAATTGTGCGTCATCGATTGCAGATGCAGCAGCCTCTGCATCATTGAATGTTTTATTGACAAACTGGGAGTTTTGTCCAGATGGAATGAAGGAATTGATGCCACTCAAAGCGGTGTTTATCAATCCCTTTGGCGGGGCAGCACTGCGTCCTATCATCCTGACGGATTCCCTGACGTGTCGCATGTCCTTGTAAAGAATGTCATTCAAGAATCCTTCGTCTTCCATCGTGGTTTGGGGAAATTGACGAAGTAGGCTTTGGACGACATGAATTCGTTCCTTACAGTTCTTGAAATCGCGAGCGCTAATCTTCTCGATGCACAGCTTCTGCACTGTGTGACGAAGTTCCTCCCCGATTTCCGGGTATAGCTCAATGATAGTCGAAAGTTGATCTAGACAATCCGTCACCATGACGCAAGTTCACCACATAGACAAATTTGAATACCTTGAATCTTGGAGCTATGCTGCGCGCTCGTCATGGAATGAGAGGAAGTGTCACTGAATGAATGAATTATAAATGGTTGAGGCCGTTTCAATCGCGACTCACGTAGAAGCAGTAGCGGATTCAATTGTTTCTGAACAGATTGTTATCATCAAACGAATCCATTGCTTAGAAAATATACCTTGAGTTGCAGGGCAGCCCTGCTGGTCTTTGGTAGGATAAGGGAAGGATTCACGAGAGAGAGTGCTGAAGTGATCGAGTTAGGATAGGAATATAAGAGAGCGATGCGAAGGGATGCTCACGGAAATTTCTGAATAATGGCGTCGACCAATGCCCAATGAAAAAGAGGAGTGAGAAGAGGTGAGTCATTCTCCAACTTCCTCTTGGTTTCGACCTCTCTTGATGCGTTGATGGCCCTGGTATTCGACGATATATCAGCCGACTCCTGCTGCCATTGATCGCACAGCTGCGGGAAACGATCTCGAAGGCCTGCATCCAGTAAAAGATGCACTGCGTTAACATCCAAATTTTCGTTCACCCGCAAGGTGTCATTGCACCTGAGGAAGTATCAGTTTGAAATACAGCAACTGGCTATGAAGAGTAACACCCACAGCCAATTGCTTAACTGGAGGCGAGTAATGGGCTTGCACGTCCACTCATCAGCGAGCCGCCTGGCAGGCAAATAGCTGTTTGTCATGAACCCTTGAGTAGTCTCGCCGTGCAATAACCAGGGCTTCTGTAATTCAACATTTACTGTTGCCTCCGGGTGAGCCTGGGGCATGGCTATGTAACTGGAGGTAGTCTGCGTGCGGTTGTCAGCACTGCACCAGTCACGATGAATTAGCCAAACCTTGAATCCAGGACGCGGTTTGATGCCTTCTTCCTGTTCGTTGGTTTTCCTAACTTCGAATTTGAACATTCTGTCATACTCGTCTTGGTTTTCGTCCATTTCCACGGTGTCTTCGCCTTCCTGTTCACTCCATACAACAGAACGGGCATGCTCAGGGGAGATAAGCGCCATGACTTGATCACATATTGTCGTAAGGTATCTATCATCCCGTGTCAAAAATACTTCATGAAAATCAGGGAGGATCAGACGAACCGCATGAAAGTGACACGGGTGCGTTTCACCGATGAAGGAGCTGAGTCATCCCAAGTGGCATCCTCAGGCCAGTAGATGATGAACAGTTGTTCATCGGAGGTAGCCTCACAATTTGTCTTGACAATGTAAAGCCCAGAACGAAGACTTGGTTTTATGACACTGGACTCGCTGGAGTTCGCAACGAGCTGGGCTGCTCTACAAGAAAGGTTAATAAGGACGTCGGTTTGCAGCTAGAAGGCAGTATCTCACACGTGGTCGTCGACGACACCAAGAGACGACAAAAGTCGCACTATCTCCTCTTTACTCCCATAAATGCCAATGGGCTTCACGATCAAGCCATCCAACACGCTAAAGTCGACATTTGTCAAAGACACATATGCACCGGGACAAATGGAATTGGTGAATGTCTGAAGTGAATCCTGCGCAATGATGATTTTATCCACTAAGAAAGATTAGCGACTAAAGGAAAGCTCGGAAAGGAAAATGGAGTCACCTAGTCCACCGCTCCCTTGTTCACTGATCAAGTCCAAGACTCGATACATTGATTTGATTGACTGGACAAGGTCACGAGTATCTTTGTACGGAAGGGAGTCTTCTGCGTCCATCTGGCAAGGAGGATGGAAATTTCAGCCTACATCAAGAGGACTACGAGAAAAATAAACTTACAAAGTCTTCTCCGGCATCAGATTTTGCAGATAGATACTCATCGTCATCCGCATCCTCAGACATGAGGGGCTGGTTTGTGCAATTTGCATGTTTCGATGAGTGTGCTTGTGACATGCAAGATGTGGCGAGTAAGGAAGAAACATGGTGGCGCTTGCTCATAAATCGGTCCAAGCCGGGCAATTCAATCTCTGTACCTCTCCTTCCAAGTGTATTCATGTGATCTGCAACTTCATAGGCAGCTCGACGTTCCACGGATACCGATTGTAAATCAGGACCTTCTTCCACACCAGAGGTGATACATTGAACCCGTGCGGCTACCGGTTGCGGACCAGCAGCTTCTTCGGCGCCAAAGATACCACCTTGAGCCAACGCGATTACTGATTGGAAATCAGCACCTTCCTCCACTGCATGGGAAACATTTTGATGTGCCACTACAGGTTGGAGACCGATTACTTCTTCCACATCAGAGGGGGTATGTTGAACCTGGGCGACTCCCGGTGTGAGACGATTATTTTCTTCCCCACCAGAATGCGCCACCTGAATCTGAGAGACCACCATAATTAATTCAGAGACAGTGCAGAAATTGAAGCACGAGTTTGAGCACCCACATCGATATGTGGAGATAATGGTGCACTTTTAAGTTCAATGGCGTCTTGGGCAGAGTCGTAGCTGCGGGAAAGCTTGAAGATCTTTTGCATGTACAAAATTAGCGCCTGATTCAATTGCACGGTACAACTCCTTATTGACTTACAGAAAGTTTTCTAGTTACACCTTTCCTGACCTTCTGTAGCAACTGGCGAGTGTTGCCGTGGGGTCTCGTCTGGAAGGTAGTATTCTCAACAATCAACACGCTCAATCCATTCAAAAATGAGTCCCTTACCGAGGTTTCACCAATCGCCAGTGCGGTTGTATCACTGACAGTTTCTGGAAGAGGTTGCAGCCTCGAATATCTCCTTCGGGAATTGAATACATCTTCGTTCATCGCGAACTTGCAGGCTGGAAGTGTTTATCAGGTTTCAGTTGTGAGTGTGAGAAGAACGACAAGGTCGACCGCACAAGCGCCTTACTAGTCACGTACGACATTGATCACAAGCACAAGCATTGCCACGAGGGAATTCAGCCTTATCTCTTCATCATGATGACTCTATTTCGCAAACATGCGTTAGACATGTCCTACGATCATTGAATCAGTGAGTGCTTGCCGGCGATTATGCAGATTCAACTTGAATTTAGTGCATTTTCCGAATGTCGAAGTTTGGGCGAAGTTCGAACCATCATCATCAGCAAATGCGACTTGGCACAAAAGCACTCACAAAACGCTCACACAACGCTCACACAACGCTCGTGTGCGATCCCTTTTTAGCTAGCTCACGTTAGCGTCCGTAACGCTTGTTTTTGGTTAAATTGGACCCTGAATCAACTTCAGTCACATCCGACGAGAGATCTGGCAGTATCGGGCTCGATTATCATAAAATTTGTACAATAGATTATCTACTACGTTATCTACCCTCAATCAGAACCGTCTGAGTCGGATGTTGATGTGTCCTCGTTATTCCTCGTTTGAGACGGTCCAACGGCCAAAATGTAGCGTAAAAACTCCTCGAAACCATCCTTTTCCGCCCCTGTGAGTCCATCAACTGCAGCAAGTATGTCTTTGAATTTGGTATGGTGAGCTCTTCCTCCAAACGGGTCAGTATTCAAGCATGCTCCGCCCTGCTCGTATAAGGCGCAATACGTAGCAGCGGCGGCGACGCAGGAAACGTACTTGATGGCCTTGAGCTTGGAAGACGACGTGTCGAGAAACGAAGCGTTTCCCCAATACCAGACGAAATGAATGACATTGGCCATGACAAACGGGCTCTGAAACCGCGCGCGAACAATTATAGTATCGTTCTGCGAGATGTATTAGTTAGTAGATACAAAATATAAAAATGTTGACATACCTCGTCAAAGTAGAAGTCGTGCATGAATAGCAGAGGGTCAGCGCCCTGAATGAGGGCACTGACCCTCGCGATGCGAAACTCGCCAGGCGGTGATGTGTGTCCTCGCGGGGGGAACAGCCGGAAGGCTGTTGTGATGCCCTCCCGCGCAAAATCTATCATCTTACCTCGTTTGGCGGACAGAGCGTTGGTGACTTGTTTTCGATGCGCAGTGGTTATAAAAGATTGAAATACAGCTGCCAATATTAGCCCAAAGTAAGACGTGAGCACACGAAAACATACCATTTGGCCCATAGAATTGCGGGACCGATTCCTTGATAATTTTGTCAATGATGCGCTTCTTTTGTGCGCTAGAGCACATCATTGCTGCTTTTGAGAACAGTACCCGGGTAACTAGTACCCTAGCGCTTTGAGTTGTTTGCTTGATGACGTCGCTGGTGAGTTTGATGACGCGAGATGCCGACGACGATGGAGGCTGGTCACTTGACGCGTCGTGCGGTTCAGTGACAGCGGGCGTTCGTGGTTCCTGGTACGGCGTTGCAGGCATGTTTGCGCGCCTGCTTGCGCGTGTCGTCGACCGAGCAGGTCCCGTAGTCTGTATGTAAATTGGTCAAAAATCAACGAGATAATAAACAAGACTCACGTGAACAACCTCGAACGGAGGTATCTCCCCTTGGCAGATCGTGGTGAGGTCCGATGCTGGGGGATCCAGGCCCCCGCCTCGATCCACGATGCTCACGCCATGATCTGGGGCACCCTCGACCCATCGAGGCACAGGCGCGAGGCCTTGTCGATGGCCAGAGGGTTCCGGGCTTGGTGAGGCGTCCTCCCGGAAGTCATTGAAGTAATTCGGTCCCTTGTTGTACGAAGAAGCGCCCTGCGAGCCGCCGTAGAACGGCACTGGCTGCTCGCCGGACGAGGATGGCCCCGGTACGTTGTCACCGAACGAGGGCCCCTGGTCCTGGGCGTTGTCGTAGAACGAGGGCCCTTGGTCCTGTGTGTCTCCCAACGACGAAACTCCCAGCGTGTCTCTTAACGACGAAGCGCCCTGCGCGCCTCCAAACGACGTAGTGCCCTGCGCGCCTCCAAACGACGTAGCGCCCTGCGCGCCTCCAAACGACGAAGCGCCCTGTGCATCTCCGAACGAGGCGCCGTCGCCGTAGAATGACAGCCCTTGCTCGTCACCATAGCCTGTGTAGCCGATTAGCTATCAACGAGAGATCATGCCCCAAGTACTCACCTGACCACCCTTGCGTGCTCGGCTCGTATGGATTGAAGTCGAACGTGGTCATTTGAGGTTGTTCTGCGGGAAGGTAAAGTTGGTCAGCAATCGGCAAGCCAGAAGGGTTGAGTCCAGATCCCCTAGCTGGTTTAGGGATAGTAGTGACTTTTCCCTTGCGTTGTGGGACACGTCTACTTGGCATCCAGGTGATGGTTTAGAGGAAGGGTTAAAGTCGCACGTTGAAAAAGTCGTGCGCCGCTTGATTCATTATACCTACGACGAATAGCGAAACACCATCTTGATACAAGATCATACACAAACTGGGGAAATGGAAATGAAGCGCGTGTTAGTCAAAAAAAGACAAATTTGCAGGAAAACCGCAGGGGGGTCAAAGGGTTAGGGGTAAGTTTGAACAGGGGATGGGGAAAAGAGAGTGTTCTAGAAGTAATTGAATTCAAGGGGAAGGGGCAGTGTTTCAAGAAGCAGACGAGAAGCTGTATATGAACGGCGCGATCCGAAACGACGCGCGCTTATCTACTGTGATATGGATCAGTGTGGGGGAAAAACGACCTAAAAGCAATTACATACCATAGTTCAGAGGACATCAGTGCAAGTTCGGAAAGATAAGGCGGTCGCGATTACACGTAGGATTTAGTCACTGTCTTCATCATCGTCATCCCCTGAATCGCCGTCATCATCCATGCTGTCGTCTGTACCACCGGGGGCTTTACCGATGAATCGAGGGGTGTGGGAAGACTCTCCCATGGAGCCCAATAGTACATCTTGCTTGACACGTGAACCTAAATGCCTTTTGAGGACATCGGCTTGGGCAGCGACAGCACGAAGGATCTCGCAATCGTCATCATAGACGGCTTGAAGGTAGTTAATATCGTCGTTGATATCTGGTGACCGGTCAGAGAAGACGTTTCTGATGCGTTGCAGCTCTTCATCACTGGACATAAGGCGATTCTTGTTCTCGCGATGGAGTTGATTCAGAAATGTTGTGTACCTTTCTGATGCCTCGAGCTCCCAAGTCGTCGTCACGAGACGCTGGCGTGCAGCTTCCCGGCCAGCGAGCTGTGATTTGAATAATTCATACAATGTTGGAAGGCTCAATTGCGAGAAGCCTCTGGAAATTATTTCCTCTTGCTTTTTGCTTGTAAATAAATCTGGAAAAATATTTAAAATAACAAGGAACTTACCTCGCGAATTTCTTCGGCCGTGAATTCAGGTCTAGATCCTCGCCCTGATACACGAGCGGCAAAACGGAGCTCCAGTGGAGCTGGACAGAAAGAGCATGGAATGTGATTCTTTGACATTCGTTCAAGTGTATGGCGTCCACGACGGGAAGGAGATATGGAGAGTTTAGCTAGAGACTTTCCGTACCCGGGGGGAGATTTGTTGCGAGGTTTAGAGGGAGATTTGAGGCGTCTGTGTATTGTGTTCCGCTTTGCATTCGGAGACTTTGGTACAGTGTACAATACACTCTGCCTTGCCTCAGGGGATTTAGGCACCTCATCCACTGGGGAGAGGGGAACACGGGGAGAACCTACATCAGAAGCAGTACCTATTTCAGAGGTCATTAAATGAGGAGAGTTCAAGTGGTTTGTCTTCTTATGAAAATCCAAGGAACCTGGTTCAACCCGGGTCGCAGAACTCGAGTTAGTGGGGGCAGGACTGCAAGTTCGAGGAGGAGAGTTGGCAGGAGATGAAGGCGCACATTCCATCGTCGTCTGATAGGTCTTTCAGGCTGTACTGGTGGTATAGCGTGGAGATTGCGTAGTCTGCGGACTTTGAAAGACTTGTCCATTTTTCCTGAACTCCAAACACGCTGTCACTGACAGCGCAGCAGTCTGCCAGTGAGGGCAAAATCAGAGCTATACTACGATGTGAGTGTCTTCTGTTGGCTCGGTGATGATACTGATCACATACGTCTGGTAGGTTATGTCCTAACTGTAACTTGGGAAATTTTTCATCCATCGAGGCGCTGATTCTGCATCTCGATTCTGAGTCTACTTGTTGGCCATCCGAAGCGCGACCACAAGACTTACCTGTCCCTCCGGTATTCCGTCGATGTGGAAGCGATCAAACACCTGCTACTGGTATTTGCCATCCCAATGCTGGATACATCTTCGGTACTGGCAGAAATATGCTCGATAGGTTGGAAGATGATGAATATTCGTATCGGCGAAAGATAAACCGCCACTACCCCTTCCAAGATGAAGGCGAATGGGAGTTAGGGAAGTTCTTGGTTGAAAACCTCACCCAAACCCAAATGATCAAGTTCCTGAAATTGAAATGGGTAAACGTCTAATCTACATCTACAACTCTTATTAAGCTCTTTTGCAGTTTGACACTCGTGAACGACCATCTTTCACTACGAAAGACCAATTATTAGGCTGGATGGACTCACTCCCTTGTTTTACAGAATGGAAAGTCTCCAAAATCGAATTTTCGGGCTACAAGACAGTCTATCCTGTTGAGCTCATTTGGCGTGATGCGCTAGAGGTCGTCAAACAACTCTTTAGCGATCCAATCTTTGCGAACCATATGACATATGCTCCTCATATTGTCAAGGTTGGAAACCAGCGTGAATACGGAGATTACATGAGCGCCGATATGGCTTGGAAAATACAGGTTGGTTCATTCCATTAGTCTATTCTTCACTGAATCAAATTTCTAGGACTATCTTCCTGTGGGTGCAACTCAAGTACCCATCATCTTGGGGTCCGATAAGACTCATGTAACGCGAATCACTGGAGGTCTCGAAATGCACCCAGTCTTCATAACCATCGGCAACATTGATTCAGAGGTCCGCTCCAAGGCAACTTTACGAGCTTGGCGATGCATCGCTTATATGCCTATCGCAAAGTTCCGCGTGCACCCAGACTATCAAAGCATCCTCCAGGCGCGGCTATGGCATAAGTGCATGGACCTCGTTCTTGCTAACCTCAAGGCCGTGGCGTTAGATGGATGTTTCATGCCTGACCCCAACCGACACATCCGTTTTGTTTTCACACCACTCGTTGCTCATGTATGCGACCTGCCAGAGGCTTCTATGATCGCCGCAGTCGCGAAAAACGTATCCCCTGTGACCATGGCGGGGGCAACGAGATTTTGGCGATGGGATGCTCCACCCTCCTCGCGCTGGAAAGCATACCCTGCAACTTATTGTTGATACAGGCTCGCAAAGTTGATCCTTGGGATCTGGATAAGTTCCAGAAAGCTGCCAAAGCTGTTGACCTGTCCGGAGTTCACATGCCATACTGGCGCGATTGGCTCTATGCATGTCCGTCTGTCTTCCTTGCTGGTGAAGTGCTTCATACTTGTTTTAAATTTTCACTGATCATCCACTCAAATGGATCAAGGAGACTGTAGGAGCTCATGAGCTTGATAACTGGTTCATCGTTCAACATAAGCGGGTCGGCACACGCCACTTCACAAAAGGCGTCACCCACGTCAAGCAAATGACGGGTCGCGAGTACAGAGAAATACAACGCACTATCGTTGCTTCAATCGCAGGCGCTACTCCACCCCGATTTGTTCGTGCGATCCGTGCCATCGTGGAGTTCATTTACCTCGCGCAGCATCCGGTTCATTCGCCTGAAACCCTTCAGTCAATGCAGCAGGCTCTTTCTGACTTCCACTCTTACAAGGGCGCTATCATCGAAGCTGAGGCAAGGAAGGGGAAGAAAGGCGTCAAAGAGGATTTTTTTATTCCCAAACTGGAGCTACTACAAAGCTTCAAGGGCACCGTCCAGCAACTAGGCACCTTGATGCAATTTTCAGCCGATACGACCGAGCGCTTGCTCATCACTCATTGCAAAGATCTTTTCTTGCGGACAGCTAGGCAGAGCAAAGATTTTACGGGGCAGTGCGTGCATCTTCTCAACTGCCAAAAATCAATGGAGATTTTTGACATGTACGCGCTGCTGACTTCTCATGGGGTGCCGTTGGTCAATGTCATGCACGCCGAGGAGGAGGAGATTACTATTGCTAACCCTGCCCTCGCGTGGGTTTCCTGCGTTCTCCCTGATGAGGTCAAATTGGTTCGTGGTCCCCGACCAGTCCGTAACCACTTCCTCAAAGGTATCCTCTCTGGTGATGCACAGACCGCTTTTCAAGTGAATGTCACTCCAGACTACAATTCCCTATCACCGGCTGAAATATCCACCAAGTTCATACTCCCCAACTTCAATTGCGCACTCGCCGACTTCATTGCTCGATCGTCATCGTCCAGTGGTGAACATACCCGCTGGGACCCCGAATATGGGCGCTATCACACATGGAACAAGTTCCGACTGCAGCTTCACTCGGCGTTCCAGCAACGTGTTATCATACCTAGCAGAACGGTGCAAGCATATCCGCCAAGTGACGACTTTCCCTTGGGTAACTGCGACACTATTCTCGTTGACGCCACGGGCATCAATGGCAAAATGAGTGTGTTTGTTTTTATGCGCCTGCTTTCAACCCTAACTAATATATACAGCGAGTTACGTCGCACAAGTTCGTTTGATTTTTCAACCAGTAGTTCGACGAGGTTCGAAACTGGAACTACCATCATATCTTTCCGACCCTCTTCTCTACATTCAACTATTCCGCTTCATCTCTAGCCCTGCTGATCGTCCAGAACTCGGGATGTGGACCGTGGAGCGCGCATACACGCAGGATCAAAATGGTAACCGCCATAGGGAGGGGGTCATCATACGAGTGACGGATGTAACGCACGCGGTAGAATTGATACCAGTGTTCGGCGAGACAGTGGCCAAGGATGTGACTTCTGCGACTTGTTTAGAACATTACGAGCGTTTCTTTCTCAATAATTTTGCGGACAAGGAAAGCTACCATACATTTAGTACTGAATTTGCGTAGACAGCGGCTCGATTATCATGATCAATCATAGTATTGTTTATCTATCACATCTTAACATCTTATCCATAAATCAACGAAAGATTATCAAGCTTGAAAATTATCAGTGAGTTATATTGGTTTTAAGGATCTCCACCAATCGGACGACTTCGCTACTGAAGTCGTAAGCATTCGTAAGTGTTCGTAACGCGCGTAACTAAGCGTTCATTTCAGTTGGTTTGCAGATGATGCATCATGCATCATCGATCATGACATCTGCATTTACGAGTCACGTGCACAGTGAGCTTCAAGTTGAGTCGCTGACCAGCTACTATTCTGGGCCGACCGTCATCCAATGGCACGCACTAGTAAGTACTTAAAATTTCATTGCGGTGTCCCCTCCCAGCAGATAGTACAATCGGGCAAATCACCTGACGTCTTCCCTCTTTCTCCGAAACTACCAATAGCTCAGGCTTCCACCCTCCTCAGTCCGGCCCAGGTCACTCCCTTCGAGAGCCATGAGAAAAGGAATTCCATGGTCTTCCTCCGATTCTGTTTTTCATAATCGCATGGCGGTTTTGACGAGAGAAATGGTACTGAAAGTGTGGATTTCTTTTCCGCCCTTGACTCTTCAAGCTTCATTATCGGTATTTGAAGAAGTTTCAATTTGTGACATTACCATTAACAAGGGGGATAGGAATCACTTCCTCACATTCGGCCATGACGTCGCCACCACTTTGCCGATGCCCAAGGAGGTGGCCACCTCCCTGAAGTCCTGATGACTGGTGTTCATTCCCTATTCCGTATGCCGAAGTGCTGTCACTAAGCGTCAATTGGGATGCATGGACCTGCCAAGACTTCATAGGGTATTTCTGCAAATTGCCTTGTTCCGTCCCGGCGGTCGTCCCTACAGTCGAGAGGCAACTGTGATACCTATTGATGGCGACGCGAATAGGCACCATGTAGAACGATATCGATATGATCGGCATGACCTAGTTGATGGCAGCTCAGCATATCTCAATAATAAGCGTTCAAAGAGGAATTACCAGGTCCACCATAACAGACTCTCCATTGTTCGAGCGAAGGAAACATATTAGTGCGGTGACAAGTGCCACAGAGTACAAAGCGGCGGCATCCACGAGCACGTGTATTATTGGCACCATAGTACCCTTCGCACTAGCGCGAATTGAAGCGATATTGCGATCAATTGCCCATATTCGATATGCTAATAATCCTGGACAAATTCAGAGTCTTCATATTGTGCTCACAGATAAGAGCTTACCTGAACTCAACACATTAGCTGCAGTGGTCGAAACAAAGAACCCTATGATCCATGTTGCAAGCTCTTGATCGAAGACGCTAGTATTGTATTGCGAAGCACTGTAGACCGCATGGATACCAGTCACTGCAAGGCACCATCAGATCCCGCAACTTCTTCAAGCTGAGTACTAGTACGGCCTTACCTGCGACGCTGCACCACAGTATGATTGGTAGGGTGATTATCCAGACGGATCGCCAAACAATATAGCAGCGATAGATCTTTTACCAGGCAAGGCACTATTATGAGCTGAGAGGGCCCTAGGCTGGTAAATGGAAATATGAACATACCACCACCCCATCAGCTAGTAGAGTTTGCAAAGTGTACAACGCATGCTTGATCACATACGTTTCTTGTGAGATGTCTGCGAAGAATGCCGCTGGCCCACCTGGGTAAGTGTCGCGATCTTTTACCAGGCCATCTTCAACACGAATGATGCTCACGACAACGTGCTTGGGAAACTCAGCAGATGCTATGCCACAGGCGTAAGAAGCAAGAAATGCTCACTGCGGTACTCAGTATCAATAGTAAGATGGCCACTGCGAAGATTGGGCGATTAATGTCCCGCACATGTTGTTTGTAGGTAAAAGACAAGATGGTACCCATAAACATGAGTACTGAAAAACCTAGAGAGGAAAGTTAACCCTAGCTTGATAGACATTGGACGAATACACTTGATAATTCACAATACTCACCATATAAGATACCTTCCAACATTGCTGACATTAAAGCGCCGGTATCCAACGGAATACCACTTGAAGCCATGGCGAAAACTGGGAGATCGATCTTCGCCAGTTTCGTATACACGTTATATAGAGACGAATTGAGTCATCATGTGCCAGGCTCACCAATACATCGGGCGTAGCTTCGGTGACGGATCTCGCCATGGTAGCAAAAAAAAGTAGCTTGCTGTGCCACATAGTGTCGATGACCTTCACAAATAGGCTCATCTTGAAGAAATTGTAGCAAATTAGTAATAAAAAAGTAGCTGCATTCTAGTACTTACTTAGTCTACCTAAGGATCCTGGTTGCAGGATGCAAATCCCCGGAACTAGTGCGGCTATCCGTGAACACACCATGCTGACGGGCACGGTGTAACCACGAGTAGCACACCGTCCCCCAACCCCGCCATCACCGAGACCCTCATACCCCCGGTGTGGACCATAACCTGTACTACATACCCTAGAGACTACTCACCTTCCAGTGCACAAAGTTCAGGACGATGTGTCCGAGTCGGGTTTGCGTGCTTCATGTTTCAAAAAAAAGTCCAATACGACAAAGCAGTTCACACTGTAATGAGGATTCAGTAAGTTGCGCGCTAACGACAGTTGTGGCGATGCGAAACAGCAGGAATATCTGGAATGATAACAATAATGAGTAGATTACTAGACTTCAAATTTCGAATGCAGAATCGGATACACGGAACCTTGGATCCATCGTCCCAACCAGATCATTTCCGTCTGCATCTACAGCCACAAAGCACGCCATCACGACCTAGCCCCGTGCCTGTCGGTACCATGCGCGTTTCTCGAATCTATGTCGAAATTGCGCTGCGGAAAGTGTTGCTTGCGCGCAGCCGTGACGTTTCAAGATGATAAGATCTGATCTAGAGCTCCTCGCCTCCGAGCACTGCTAGACCGCGTTGAGCGGGCTTGAAGATGAAAATACTCTACCTTCGGACGTGTACGTCTTCGCAGATACTGTACTCCTCTTCCAGCGCGCCATATGAGCAAGGACGTCGACTAAGGTGCTTCATTTATCCTCAATCAATAAAGGTACCCGTGGAGTTGAGGGTAACTTGATGATCCTAATCACATTCCCGCAAAGTCGGTCTTTGATAGTATTAGTGGCATCACTCAGCGTCACGCTCAAAAAGTCGCCGACTCGTGCGTGAATAGGGCACACTTAGAGCATGATGTTGAATCAATGATTGGGATTTTCGGCCACACCACGGACTGCGATAAGAGGACATATTCATTGGGTGTGTACCGTTACGAGGAGCTGGCAACGTCGTCATCGCCCTGAGCGTGACTGGAGTGTCCGAGACATCAGCCATGTACGCGATCTGAGTGCATATAAGTATGCATGACTTTTCCCAATTCATGTAAGGGTACAGAGTTCGAGGAGAGTTGTTCAGGATCATTTCGCTCGAGTTGGAACCGGTGCGAGATGTTGACCGATCCAGGCCTGGGGTCGAAGAAAAGGATTAATGGGCACACGAGCGTGGACCTAGTACTTACCTACATATCGTGTGAAACCAATATGCCATACTTTAACACAACTCGCGTCTTCCAAACGTCGCAGGTCCTCGAGGGTGAGAGGCAACGGTAGATTGAAACTCCGCAACATTGTCTATTGTACATAGCACCTCATTCTAATACCTGGGACGGCTGGACAATCATGCACATGAACAGGGTGTAAGGCCTAAGGAAGGATGCATTACCCGCCAAATGCTTGGTATTTGATATTTAATACCCACATAACACTATGGGCAAGGATGCTCACCGAGTGGGTACCTCTTCGACCAAGCCAGGTCAGCATCTAGCATACTTGTAGAGTTTTTTTTCAACGGCTTGCGTCGTCGCACTCTGGGAGATGAATTGATACTGCATGTGATTTTATTCGTCAATGACTGCCTGGCAATTATCGTTGACGTCGGATGGTGGTTGATGCTAAAGGATGTGCACTGAGTCCAAATAAGCACTCGGGACGTAAATTAGACGACAACCATCAAGCCGCTCCTTCTCCATTCCACTCTCTTTAGAATCATAATTACTTTAGCAGTGCAGGCATGCACCGCCGAAAGTCCAGCAAGGAAGACCCAGATGACGGTGACACGTTTGTCCTCATTCCAGACAGTAATGAGCCAACAACGGCGCCTACGTTGACAGCGCCGCCTGCTAGACTCGGACTACCACAGCTTGGTCCAGGAATACCAGCACGTTCACCAATAGTGAGACGCCCACCTAGCATTTCTTTGAACTCACCGCCTAGTTCGCCATTCCGTGCATCCCATGCTCGGGTACGAAGCATATCCTCGGGTCCGTTCATACCACCCGTGCCATCCCCGCTTGCGAATACATTCCATGTCCCACTCCATCCGTTTGAACCGGGTCAGGTTGACGACGCTGCAGAAGGACTCAGAGGCCATGGACGAAGACACAGCCGAATGCATTCCCGCAACCTATCGCTATTCTTTCCCCGCCCACACGCAACCATCTCTGAAGATCTCCCCTCAGACGTCGAATCTGCCCCGAATAACAATCCACAATCCAAAACCGACCTTCATATACCCGCATCTCAAAGCGAGCCCTTTCAGATCGGGCATGACCTTACCGCTTCTTTTTCATTCGGCTCCTCGGGCTCTATGCCCAAGTCAAACTCTGAAGGTGCAGTCCCAGCTGGCGTGACAGCACGTAGAGGTCATCATCATAAACATTCCCTCTCTCATAACTTCTTTTCTTTCCTTGATCCTGCTCGTCAACCACAACCGGAAGCAAAATCTGAGGAATTGCACACGGCTCCTACCCCTGCTCCGATGTCCCCATGGAGTCCAGTGAGCAACGTCCAAAGCGGAGAGAGCGCATGCTCTAGCAAGGTCGATCTCACCACAGGCACCAGCTCTCGT
>JABBWB010000312.1:0-49133 GCA_016628085.1 Suillus occidentalis
CCGCCCTCCCTCCTTATTTAGAACCCCTTTCATTTTTCACTGACAATGCTGTGTGTTGTTCGTCGTGTGTTTCAGCCAACCACCACGCGTTGTCTTGTTACTTAAGGGTCTTATATAGAACGCGTGTATAGAGACAGCACAACTATACAGGATAAGACTTCTTGCCAGTCCTTAAGTACACGGTCTACGACTTTTCTAGTTTTCGTGGTAGATAACGTGCTAGTTCTTTGGGAGGAATTACCTTTTCTTTTTACAACAACCTAATAGACACGAAAGATGATAAAACGAAGTTACTCACGGTAGTATACGATAAACGATAACGAAATCTGGTAGGTATGTTTCACCCTAGTAGGTCGTGTTTCAACCTATGAAAGTCTGTTTCAACTTTGACGAGTCTCCCTTGACGTGAAAGGGAGAGTTTACGAATGTACAAGTAAAGCTTAGAATAGATGAATGATTTGTTGTATAGACACTCTCAAATTAGTGCTGTACAACCTTAGAAAAGATGAACGAGTTATTGTATAGACACTCTCAAATTAGTGCTGTACAATTTTAGAAAAGATGAAACGATTGTTGTATAGACACTCTCAAATTAGTGCTGTACAACCTTAGAATAGAAAGAGTTACCTTACTGTATAATCTACTCTCAGAGTTTAGTAGTATACAGTCAAAGGCTTATGTAATCGATGTTGTCTTCAAGGCAATCACACAGGGCCTGCACTTGTCTTACGTAATCTCACACAGTATTGAGATAGAAGGCTTCAAGTGGGAAGAACTTTTTTGCTCAGGTGTAAAATGGGCTCCTTTTATACCTTTTGGGAGGCCAGATTACTAAGCATGATTCAGCACTGGATTGGTAAGAAACCAGGTGTTGAGTCAGCTTGATTACTAATTTACATGGTAGTATTACAAATACAGATGAGTAAATGGCATGAGTCATCACATGGATTGGTAAGAAAACCAGGCCATTTGGTGTGTTGAGTCATCCTGTTTACTAATGTCTTACAAATACAACTGTAAGTCTTACAAAGCATGACGAATCATGACAAAACATGATGAGTCAAGCAGGAAATCCTTACAAATCAGAATTTTCCCAGTCACATGACATGCTTACAAACATGCTCAGAAGGTTGTGGGAAAATCAGGTGGCTGAAATAGCCTAGAAAAATAGAAAGAGACTGAAACAAATGTAAACAAACAGAGATACGCGAGATACAAATACAAATACACAGAATAAGAATACAGTAGAAACTGAGACTGTAAGCTAACGAGTCAAGGAAAAATGGTAGAGTAACTTTGTGAAAGGTGTAGTATGGTGTATCATACCTTCCTTATCACCTCATATACGTATACGGTATGGTATGGAGTTCATACCATGCATGACATCCACCCCGCACGAGAAATTTCAACTGTCCCCAGTTGAGGTGTGTCATAAATCTTAATCTTCTTCGTCTCCATCTACTTTCTTTTGCACACTGGATTTCATTGTTAGAATAAAGATACGGGATGTCAGTCGTCCTCTGAGAGGGAAGAAGAATCGGAGTCAGACGGAGATAAATTTTCCTCAGAGTGCTGAGCATCGACAAGAGTGTCTGCAAGTTCTTGCAGGGAGGGATCACTACGACTTATATACGGAATTAGTCTAAAAGCAGCTACACCACGTCTAGACAGAGTTCCATTCATTTCTCTTAAAATATATGAACCTCCTTTGGTTTGTCTCTCAACAACAAAGGGTCCTAAGTATCGTGGCTTCGTTTTGCGATTCAATTCTTTTTCGATCTGGGTATTGCGGACTAAGACAAGATCACCAGGATCAAACGATTTCTTATGCATCCTAAGGTGAAATTTCTGTTCAAACTGAAGCTTGGACTTAAATCTTGCCTTCTTTAAGGTCTTTGCTGCTTGTCTCAAGTCTTCAGGTCTTCTTTCGATTTGACGTATTCGTAATGCGAGGAAATCAATGGGACTCATATTCTCATGAAATCCTTCAACAAGGAATGTAGCTTCAGTAAGGTCGAAAGGTAAAACGGGATGTACTCCGTGTAGGAGGTAGAAAGGTGAAAATCCAGTAGCACGACTAGTAGTGATGTTATCGGCAAAAAGTGCCTGAGGAACTTTCTCAGGCCAACGTGAGATGTGTTTCTTGCAACTTTTAACTATTGCTTCTCTGATGTTAAAGTGTCCACGTTCAACTACCCCATTAGCTTGTGAATTGTAGGGTGAGATTTGAATCTGTGGAATGTCCATTTGCAGTAATAACTGTTGAAAGGCTCCCTTGACTTCAGGGCCATTATCGGTAACGATTTGTCCTATGGCACCATATCGGCAGTACAAGTCTTCCCAGAAGAACTTGGCCATAGCTTTAGCGGAGGCAGATCGTAATGCTCTTCCTTCTACATAGCGAGATAGATCATCTCGAGCTAACACTAGATGCTTCATACCATTCCCGGCAGGCATCTTGAGTATGTCAATATAGATCTTTGTAAAGATAGTGGCTGGTGTAGAAACGGTAATAGGAATATGCATTCTCTTTGTTGTACGAATTTGGCAGTCGTGACAAGACTGCACGTGGTGTTTGACGTCTGTGTACATGTGAGGCCAGAAAAATCGGTAGCGTATTGTTTCAAAGGTAGACTGTACACCTTTGTGGCCTAAATCTTCATGTGCACCAATAAGTATAGAAATTCGCTTGTCTGCATCGAAAATAACGAGTAGAGGTGGTCTATCAAGCAGGCGTTTATACATTTTGCCCTTCTGGACGAAAAACCTAGTGGTTCGCTTGACAAACTTGGTACGTTTTGCAGTAGAGTCGAAGCTAGGAGCTTCTAACGTGGTCAGGAATTTATAGATGTCTGTCAGAGTCTGCTCCTGATCAGCAGAGGACAGGAACACGGATGGTAAATCATCTGATTTATACAGAAGCGAGGAAGATGTTGAGAAGGATGTGAATAAAGCGATTTCATCCAACCAAGAGTCATCTTCAGGAGAAATTTCTTCATCAGAACCTAGAGGGCGTCGCGATAGTCCATCTGGTCCTTTAAAATTTGTAGCAGGTACGTGATGTAGTGTAAAATCGAATAGGAGGATTCCTTGTATCCACCTATTAATAGTAGCATTGGGTTGAAGGTCAGGCTCATTTAGCATGCCTTTAATATATTTTGCATCAACTTCAACATGCAAATTCTGTACTCCTATGATGTGGAGTCGGTAATGTCTTAAGGCTCGGAAAAGTCCATATAGCTCTAGCTTGGGCTGAGAGTAACGTGATTCAGCATCACCCATAGGGAGAGAACCATATCGTGCAGGACGTCTTTTCCCTTCATCATCGATTTGCGATAGAATGATTCCCACAGCTATAAAGCTGGAATCAACTGATAGGTAAACTGGGTTGGAAGAGGTATAGTCAATGCTTCTCATAGCAGGGGCTGAACATATACGCTCCTTCAAGGTTTCAAAAGCTTCATTTTGCTTGTCTCCCCAAATAAAGGGGGCATCTTTTCTCCAGAGTTGGGTGATAGGTTTGGCCAACTGGGAGAATCCTAGTATCCAAATACGAACTGTTCCACAAAGGCCCATAAATCCTCGTGCTTCCTTGACTGTAGAAGGGATTGGCCAATTGAGAATCTTGTCAACTTTTTCTGTGTCAGGTAGTCTTCCTTCGGGGGTACATCTTTGTCCAACGATAAGGACATCAGGAAGGCAGAGCTGAATTTTTGTAGCGGAGAATGTTGCACCAACGTCTTTGATACGGTGCATAATACGGTGAACATCATTAGCATGTTCCCAAATAAATCTTCTGATCCCTGGGTTCTCTTTTAACACCTCGGGATTTCCTTCATTGTCAGGGTAGGTAGTCTTCGGTCCTTTGACCGGTAGATCATCAATAAAAACATTGGCTTTGTGTGGGATTTCATCCTGCAGTACAAAGCTAGTACATTTCTGAAATTCTGCAGGTGCGTTTGTATATCCCATAGGTAAAGCAGTTAAGCGGAGCAATCCTAATGGAGTTAGGAAGGCGGTTAGATCACGGCTGTCTGGGTGCATTTTACGTGCATCAAATCCCCAGAATAAATCAAATACAGTGTAACACTGAGCTCCAGCAAATGACTCTACAAAGTCATCCACTATCGGAATGAGACCAGCATCTCGAATAGAAATCTTGTTAAGCGGTTGTAAATCAGTGGACTAGTCTGAGTTTGCCATTCTTCTTGAGTACACAAAACCATCGAGAGCGATAAGCAGATTGGCTCGGTTCATATACCCCAGCATTTATTTTAGACTTGAGTAGTTCAATAACTTTCTGACGTATCCCAGGAGGGATAGGAATGTTCTTGTATTCCCAGGGCACATGGGGCACAGTGGGAATTATATATGGAGTGAAATAAGATTCTTTAAGAGTTCCCCTATCGGTTTCTTCAAAAGCGAGGGTCTCTTGATTCAAATTCATGATGTGTTGAAAAAGCTTGACTTCTTCAGGTAGTAGATATCCTTGTGAATTTATCTTAAGGCTAACCATACGTTCGTGAGTTAGACGACCATTAGGAATAAATTCAGGAGGATGCGGTGTTAACGGGATTAAATCACAAAGTGGATCGTGAGGAAACTGTCTGTTGACTCGAGCTGTCTGGGGAAATGTTCCTGGGACGGGCTTGACTTTCTTATCAACCCTCTTGTACATGGTAAGTACCGGATTATCCTCAGGGTCGCTATTTGAGTCACAAGAAATTATAATGTCAGACTCACTATCGGAATTGTAGTCTGAATCATTATACGAAGATATATCGCCCTGTTTCATAAACAAAGGCTGAGTAGTAGATGTAGAATGTGCAGTAAGTCTCTCAAAACATTCAGCTATAGACTCGTGATCAAGCAACTCGGAGGGATACACTAATATCTCCTTGCTTGAATTTTCTATAGGCTTTGAGGTACTTAGGCAGAAAGAATAGTATTGTTGTTGATTTTTGGACTTTGAATTTTCAGACGAGATTTCGGACCACAAAAGAATTGAATTACAGAACAGGTAACTCAAAACTAATGCTATCACTTCTTGACTTTTTTCACCTAAGCTAAATATCTTACACACCAAACACGAGAGCCTGAATTGTAGTTTTTGAATATAAGCAAATATTGCAGAAACAAGAACAATCAGCCGCAAACACGTGAGGCGGAACACAAAGGGAGAAAATAAGATGAAAATAATGATAGGACAGACTTGAGACGAGACGAGGGTCCATATTTTTGAGGTTAGATAGTTTTCGACACGAGCAGATAAGAGTCGATAGGAAAATAACACGCTGGATACAAGAATAGACTTGAAGTTCGAGAACGATAACGCGAGAGTCGAGATTCGAGAGTTACTAGAAAAAACGAATAAGAATAAAGAAAAGGGTATCAAAAAATAAAAGTTCACCTCTAGAACACTAGAGAAAGAACTTTTTCTTCTTCGATTTCGGTTTTGGCATCTCCTCGTCCTCTTCCGCGATATCCGATAAGACACGCCACTCATTAGGCATAGAGGGGTCTTCAAACATTTCGGACTGAAAAGGGGAGGTAGCGACAATGACAAGGCCAGTACGAGCTATCCCGAGGATGAGATCGCGGTCAAATGCGAGCCGGAGAATGTCTCGCGTGCTTCCCACATCGAGAAGCCGAGTTTCCGTTAGGGCATTGACTGTATCTTCATCCGGGAAAGGCATCAGTAGGGCATCGAGAATTTTTGAGGCGAATTGACTCTCTCCGTGAGCTTCGGCTACAGCAACATACGAGTTTAAACACTTAGCCTCGCTCTCGGTAAAGAAGGGATTAACGTTGTCATAGCGCCCCGCGTACACTCGTTTCGTTAGACCACCTTGAATAGTTAGATAGTGGTCACATTTGACGACGGGCGCGCGCTGTGACGATTCGGCAAGCATACGAGTGGATAGGATGGTGTCGAGTAGATGAATAAGATGGCGCGTGTGCGCGCGGTGATCACGAAGTTCGGGGACGCGTTCTTGCCAAGTCCGTTGAGAACGAGGTCCTCCAGTAGGTAGTTTCACATGCCCTGGGATAACAGGGTGTCCAGAGTAGGTACCGTCACGATATGAGTCCATGTCCCAGTCAAAGGAAATGATATGGTCTTGGCAGAAACAGTAAGACTCAATGGCACAGATCACATTTGGAAAGTAGACGGAATGATAATCATTATATTGAGCAAGGGGCGAAGTAAGAAGGTAATGTTGGGCTTGAGAACGTGTCAAGCCCTCGAACGCAATAGTTGTTCTGCCGTCGGCACGCGAGAAACCATGGTATGGCAGAGTACCAAAGGTCACGTCGGGCGATTCGGACGGGGTAAGCATAGGGATATCTCCCTCGAGGTTGTCAGAGTTTGCGCTCTCCAACTTTGGCTCATCAGGAGGCGCCTTAACAGTTGGTGGAACATATGGACGAGAAGGAGTGAGTGAAGGCATCTCCTCATCAAAAAAGAAACTCGCCTTAGAATTAGGCGGCGTTGGTGGGAATGCAGAGTGTAAAGCAAACGGCTTCGCATCGTGTGACGTGTGAGGTTCGTCAGCCGTGGACGATTGCAAGAAAAAGACGTCGACGCTGCTGCTATTATTGGGCGCGTCGAGGTGAGAGTCAGTGGATGGTGGAGGCGTTGAGGCGATGGAGGAAGGAGGAGACTGTACCTGGACCCGATAGTTATTGACATGCTGCGGCTTGTCCAAGGTTTGATCAGTCTCGTCAACCTCGCAAAGGATAGATTCGTTAGATAGAGATAACTTATTAAGCGGGCGGTCCTTGTCACATGAGAGGGAGCGCGTGCCATCAGGGATCAAAGTGTCCCTGGCTGGGGATAGAAGTGTCTCATGGCGGACTAGCGGATTGACGGATGTAGCGTTAGACGAATGAGCCCGGTCCAGGATGGAAGAGAGAGACGGTAGAGCATTAGTAAGGGTACCGTTAGACAAAAGAGTATGGTCCTGGATAGGCGTGAATGACGACAAAGAGTTAGTGTGAGGTGTATGTTCAATGTCCTGGACAGGACGGTTAGTGAAAGACGCGTAAGTGCCGATAGATCCGTCAGACGATGACGCATTGACAAAAGAGTTACGCGACGAATGAACCGCAGATGACGCGTGAGTGTCGTCCAGGAGAGACGGAGTGGCCAAAGTCGCGTTAGAGTTGAAGTCAGTGTCCTGGATGGACGCAATTGGTGGGATCAGAGTTTCTGTTCCCAGCAAGTCCTCAGTATCCAGGGCAGATGGTTGCACAGTAGGCATCAAGATAGAAGGCGCTGGGTGACTGGCCATGGTGCCGTTCTGAGCTGCTAAGAGTACAGGTACCAGGCTTAAGTCCATAGGCGCATAGAATAGATTAGAAAACTCACCAGGCCATCCTCCTCCAGAAGTCTCTCTTCCAGGCGCCTCAGGTGTAGAGTACCCATTGGTAGAGTAGGGCTCAGTAGATAGGCGTCCATTGACAGTTCCAAAGTGGCCGGCGCTAGAGTTAGTGTCAGAAACAGGAACATACCCAGTAGCCGGCGCTACAATAGAGCTCTCAGAATGACTAGCCCATTCCTCCCATTGGAGAGGAGAATAGGGCGGGGAAGGAAGAGACGCGTTGCTCACTGAAGAGCTAGAGTGAAGGGGGTGTACACTGGGAGAGAAAGAGACGGTGACAGTATCGTTATGGACTGTTGTAGTGAACCGGAAATTTCCGGGGTTCTCAAAATGGAAGTCGGCAAAGTCGGCACGAGCCTCATTGTCGTTCGGCATCTTCCGAAATGAAGTAGCTGTGTTAAGGTTTCCAAATGTGGATGAATTTAGTAAACGAGGCTGCCTCGCACTGATTTTCTCAGACACGAGGCCGGTAATAGGCGCAGGGCGCAAGCTTAATTTCGGTGGTTCTTTTATCTTATTCTGAATTTCATATATTCCCAAACTTTGTGAGTAAGTCGAGGGATTGCTTACAAATTCTTGAGGCATGTGATGCTCGGCATGGAGCACACTTTCAAATGTTTGAATCACATGATCTGAGAATTTCATAGAGGCATCGAGATTAGATTTAGTCACGTGATTCTCGGCGATTTCCGTTTCAACGTCTGGACTCAGTGTAGTCACGTGATTTTCGGAAATTTCCCTTTCTGCGTTTGGACATAAATCAGTCACGTGATTTTCAACTTCAGAGTCTTCCATTATAACATCCGAGTCTACTAATCTTTCATTTATCTTGCAAAACATCGTTGTTTTGCCCATATTTGTGATCCACGTGGACGGTTCAAAGTCCCAATTAGGATCACTTCCATCCGGTGTACATAGAAGTTCGTATCTAACTTCTAAATCATGCGGATCCTTAAATAATAACCACGTGCCATCCTTTCTTTCATCAATAGACACGTAGTTTCCACGCTGCCATGGTCGGCCTAATAATAAGCTAAACGGTACGTGATCGCCAACAAACAAATTCGCCTGTGTATTGACTCCCCCACAGTTTAGTGGGACATTTGATACAAGTCCGCGTAGTTTGCCTTCACCTCCGTTAGCATCGTTCATAGATACGGATTTTGCGATATCGATAGGGCGATTTATAATAGTCTTCCAGATATGTTTGTTCACAATATTCAATTGCGAACCGGTGTCAATAATTGCGTTGATGGCTTGTCCATCACAATGCATGGCTATTTTAATTAATAGACCACGTGTCTTGGTCCAGACTGAGTGAGCTTCGATCTTCGGATCAACGGATTTTGGCTTAATTGCATTAGCCAAAATTCCACTCAACTCTCGGGATGTTCCAAGAAGTTCACCCACTTCCAATCGAATGGGTGTTCGTAAGACTGATTCAAGAATTTTCTCTGGCTTAGTTTTAGCCGCTAATTCTGATACGCGTTGACGCGGTGATACTTTCGGGTTTGGGTTATCTTGGTAAGCCTTTGTAACTTGCTTTTCCAAGTCCTTTCTTACTATAGGCTCATCATCCATAATGATGTCCTCGCTATCCCAGCCTTTTCCTTCCGTTGGCTTGGGACTATCCGGTCCTTTCTTAGCTCGCTTATCTTTGCTTGACCGGTGTTCAACTGGCTTAGGTTCTACGATAGGCTCTGATTTCTTAGCCTTAGATTGCTTCGGTAAGACAGATGGTACATTCGGAGGTACACTTTCCTTCCTCTTGTCCTTCTCTTCTGTCTTTCCTAGATTCTTCCCATCCCTTGGTGGGAATACTTTATCATACCTTGCTTGTCTTCCTTGGAGGGAGTTTCGTGTAGTCCTTTCAACAGGATAAACACGGTAGTCATCCTCTGAACTTTCTGACTGAAGGTATGCCTCAGTGTCAGTTTCGGTTAATTCGGTAATGGATCCTTGATCCATTTCACTTTCATATTCTTCAATATATGCACTTTGTCTTTTCCTTTTGACACTTAGCGCTGACGATGTGGTCTCCCTGTTTCCAATATCCACTTTGATAAAGTTGGTTACGGGAACCTTATCTGATCGATTTAAAGCTTCGATGACGGTTTCTTCTGGCAGTCGCCTAATGGATTGTCCATTAGCATGCATGATTCTCCTTCCAGATCTCATAAGTTTTCCCTCCCGTACTAACTTGTTTATCTTTTCACAGTAGGGAGCACTATGTCCTTTCTCTCCACATCCATAGCATATTCTGTCTTGGAAGGGAGTGTTAGGGGGACTGTAAAATCTGGTTCCAGGTTGATCTCTGCTAGAATAATTTCCAGTAGTCGTATTCCCTCGGTTATCAGAATTAACCTTGCTTTGGGAGTATACGTTATTACCATTCCTCTTCTTAACTGGTGCAGCTACGAGATCTTTGATCTCAGGATCAAGTTTGGTAGCTCGATAGTATAGGAGTGCGTAGTCAGGGTCTTCAATTGAAATGGAGCTCATTTTCTTAATGAGTCCTTCCATTTCATCCATTGGCTCCAAGCTGGTAGTGTTTTCAGCTTTCTTGGGAGCTTGCTTCGATACTTTGGGCTTATTTCCCTTAGTTTCTTTACGAGTGGCAACCTTCTTTGTTGCTTTCTTAACCTTTCGGTTCTTCAGAAAAAACTCCTGCTCTGATTCGCTTGACTCAGAGTCTGAATTGTTATCTGAACTTTCCTCAGTTGAAGAGTCACTTTCTGAATCAGAGTCAACCTCGGACAATAGTAAATCTGCATCAAATCTGTCACGATGCAATAGTTTCTCTGCAGTAGCGATAACCTTGTCAACTGGGAAGGCTAGGGTAAGATCTCTGTCTGGCTCGCTAGCCATTAGACGGGACTCAATCTTAGCCCTTAACTTCTTGTAGATTCCCTCCCAGAAGTAACTGGCATACTCTTCGCTAGTTAATTTGTTGGCTTGCTCTAGCCAACCTCCAATTCGAATAAATCCTCTTACGTACTTCTTCCAAGCTGTAAGATTAGGGATTTTCTTGTTACGGGTAGTCTTTATGTACGAGATCAGATCCTTTCTCCTATACCTTTTAGTGTCAAGGTCTGCATCATAGTACTTCAAAATATCGCTCTTAAGCTTACTCCAGTTTGGAGTTCGAAAGCTTGCTAGTCCCTCTACGAATTCTGTCACGTGACGGGACATGTATTGTGTAATAGACTCGCATTTGTCTAAGTCAGAAACTACATTGTTGTAGTCACACAATTTCTCATAATGTTTCAAGAAGCCCTTGACTTCTGAAAATCCACCCTTGAACTTGGCAGGTGCTGCCTTGGTTCCAGGGTTAGGCAATGTTAATGTGGATAGTGTTGGCATTTTACGTGATGCCCAAGTAGGTAAAATTGACGGTGTGGTGCTTAGCACAATTGACGATATTCCACTAGCTGGTGTGGACGATTCTGTATACGATGGGTTATGGAAGTTCGTATCGAACTTGCTCATACAAATAATTCAAGTTGCAGTAAAAGAAAAGCCTCCCTCGCGGTGGGCTCCAGTGATGTCTTGTTACTTAAGGGTCTTATATAGAACGCGTGTATAGAGACAGCACAACTATACAGGATAAGACTTCTTGCCAGTCCTTAAGTACACGGTCTACGACTTTTCTAGTTTTCGTGGTAGATAACGTGCTAGTTCTTTGGGAGGAATTACCTTTTCTTTTTACAACAACCTAATAGACACGAAAGATGATAAAACGAAGTTACTCACGGTAGTATACGATAAACGATAACGAAATCTGGTAGGTATGTTTCACCCTAGTAGGTCGTGTTTCAACCTATGAAAGTCTGTTTCAACTTTGACGAGTCTCCCTTGACGTGAAAGGGAGAGTTTACGAATGTACAAGTAAAGCTTAGAATAGATGAATGATTTGTTGTATAGACACTCTCAAATTAGTGCTGTACAACCTTAGAAAAGATGAACGAGTTATTGTATAGACACTCTCAAATTAGTGCTGTACAATTTTAGAATAGAGAAACGATTGTTGTATAGACACTCTCAAATTAGTGCTGTACAACCTTAGAATAGAAAGAGTTACCTTACTGTATAATCTACTCTCAGAGTTTAGTAGTATACAGTCAAAGGCTTATGTAATCGATGTTGTCTTCAAGGCAATCACACAGGGCCTGCACTTGTCTTACGTAATCTCACACAGTATTGAGATAGAAGGCTTCAAGTGGGAAGAACTTTTTTGCTCAGGTGTAAAATGGGCTCCTTTTATACCTTTTGGGAGGCCAGATTACTAAGCATGATTCAGCACTGGATTGGTAAGAAACCAGGTGTTGAGTCAGCTTGATTACTAATTTACATGGTAGTATTACAAATACAGATGAGTAAATGGCATGAGTCATCACATGGATTGGTAAGAAAACCAGGCCATTTGGTGTGTTGAGTCATCCTGTTTACTAATGTCTTACAAATACAACTGTAAGTCTTACAAAGCATGACGAATCATGACAAAACATGATGAGTCAAGCAGGAAATCCTTACAAATCAGAATTTTCCCAGTCACATGACATGCTTACAAACATGCTCAGAAGGTTGTGGGAAAATCAGGTGGCTGAAATAGCCTAGAAAAATAGAAAGAGACTGAAACAAATGTAAACAAACAGAGATACGCGAGATACAAATACAAATACACAGAATAAGAATACAGTAGAAACTGAGACTGTAAGCTAACGAGTCAAGGAAAAATGGTAGAGTAACTTTGTGAAAGGTGTAGTATGGTGTATCATACCTTCCTTATCACCTCATATACGTATACGGTATGGTATGGAGTTCATACCATGCATGACAGCGCGAACCAAAAGTTGCGCTGCAAGCTATGCAGTGAAGGTCATTGACCATGGAAAAAGAAATGGGAAGGGGACGCGTCTTCACCGGAACTCACGAGCAAGTCATCACCCCATAAGCATATTTAAAGGATTCAATCAATTGCTGCAGCAGTCTACTTTGAATATATAGTAATGTAACAACTAAAAGCAAGAGTCAAGTGTGAATATAGATAGGAAATGTAAACTAGCATACCATTAAGTAAATGAATCTCGCTATCAAGGCGAATCACTGTGACTCTGCATCAGAGTATCCTGGGAATCTTCGCGTGTGCTTCAGATTATGGAAAACAGAGGAGTGCGGCTGATTGACCTTCGCGGCTTCATCTGCAGAGGCTCCCTTGTGAAGGGAGCCACGTAGCGTATGAATGCATTTGCGACGGCTGTGGTTGTTGGGAGAACGAACCAAGGGATTGGGTGCTGTACACTGGGGCCTGCGTGGTTGCAGGAGGGAGGTTCTGGGAACGGTGCATGCCTTAACTCATAGAACTCATGTTTGAGACGCTAGGAACGGGAGAACTACCAGTTGCTAAGTTCAGCGATAAGAACTTGACTTGAAGGGAGACGGAGAGTTGGGTGGAGGTTGAGGGAGACGAAGTTTCAGAAGACGGCTAGGAAGAGCTGGAGAGTTTGAAACAATTAGCATAGACAAAATGCAGGCAGAAGGGGAATTGAATGAGGATCGGCATGGTGGCCTCTGGGTCCAGGTCTCCTCCTAGAGGCGTGCCCGGCCAGGGTGTCGCAGGCCAAGAAGGGAGGGAATTGAAACAAATAAAAAAATAAAGGCACTCACCAGCACAATCCATATACGATCGAAAGTAAGGGCAGTCTGCCCAACTGGTCTCGAAACCAGTTGGGCACGCAGTGTCTTTCGAGACGAGGTCCAGATCCACCGCGGGCCAAGGTAAACGAAGCTTGATCGACGGAATGCGTGCCGAGTTGCGAGGGTTGCTGGGGTGATGTGAGGGTGGATTAGAGGGCCGGGTGGAAGGAGACGATGTGTTGGAAGACGGCTGGGAAGACACCAATTAGCATAGAAACAAAAATAATGAAATGAGTGAAAACATAAATGAATGAATGTGGGGGAAAGGGAGGTGGTGCTCCGCTACTTGGCCTTGGGGCGAAACGGCCAAACCAGGCCAAGTAGGGAGGGGACTTTAAGCAAATGAAAAAGAAAAGGCACTCACCAGAACTAGCACAGCGGCTGGGCTCCATTTGGATGGAGGAGGATTTTGACTGATCATGATCGAGTTGAACGGTTGATGTCAGATTCTAACTCCGCCGGAATCTTCCGGTTCACACAACGAAATCTCCATTCAACAAAGTCAATCTCCATTCAACCCCACTCAATACGACACTGATGCTTGGTAGATTTGTTTTTTTGGGACTGTAGTACATGTATATTAATAGTTGCCGCTCAATTGTACTGTCTTGCAACCGATCGTATATGCGAATATTTAAGTTTGTATACCTCATATTCAGGGGTTAATAAGTTGATATGCAAACAAACAAATATACAACATTAACATCATACGCCTCTTCATCTCCCACCACTATGGCACGCCATAATCGCACTGATTCTACTTCCTCTTCCTCTTCTAGATCTTCCGAAAGCGCTTCTGAATCGGATGTTGATACTCCCCCCAGCACACCGCCGCCCCGAATATCCGAAAAACGTGGTAGAGACGAGGCCAGGTCTAAGTCCAAAAAGGCCAGGTGAGTCATTACATGATATCTTTTGTGTTCAAAACAGAGCTTACCTGAACGCATACAGCATACAAAGCCCTGTTAGATCCGAAAAGAAGACGAACAAGTGAGTTTTTAATTTTCGGAGGCACCCAATTTTGACGATATCGTTATAGATCTCGTCACAAAGTTCTCACTCCCGCGGGAGCAGTGCATACACGTTGCACGCTGGATCCCACGCGGTCTAGACATGTTCTGCGATCTGACGCAAGTGATCCAGGTGTGTCTCCTTCTGGAAGAAGAAGCAGCGGAGGACGGATCAGAAGAAGAAGTTGCTGTCCGCAGGAAGATTTTAGACAAGTAGTGAGTGTTTTTGATTGCATATATGCGCACTCACACCGCATATATGCACACTCACACCGCATATATGCACACTCACCATTTTTCAGTGATGATCACACTCGTGCGCGGTACCTGCGGACGTTCGAGTACGTCATGGAACACGCACCTTACCTCGGGGACCTCATCGGCAAGAGAAAAAAACGCGAGGAGCTCAAGCAACTCTTAACCGAGGTATGTAAGTTCGCGATGTATTTAATCGCAGTGTGCTAACTACTAGTATATACAGATGCAGAGTATGATTAATCATACTCGCTCTGAAGATGCAAGCCGTCTCAAGTGCCGCATGGGCTCGTATGCTGCTCCCCTGCCTGATAAGCAGGTTGTCCAACCTGTCATCGCCGAGGACAGTAAGTCTTGTTCAAGAATGGGTTTCAACCACCCAGAGCTTGCTAAGATGCTTTGTCCGGTGAAGTATCTGGCCGACTATATCAAGGATCCCGCAGGGTAGGTTCATGTTTCTTTATTAACTTGTACTAACGCTATTATAGAACAACAAAAAAAATACAAAGTGGAACACTCAAGGTAACCGCTGCCTTATGGCCCGCCTACCTGTATCCTGGGGAAAAACCAGGGCAATACTTCAATCCTGACGACATCATTGAAGGACTCTTCCGGGGATTTCTTTTGGAGCGGGTGAGCACCAGTTCATTCTTATGGTTTACTTGTGTATTGTTAATCTATTCAGATCATCAAGCATATATTTACATCGCCTTCGTCTGCACTAACTACAGGTGCTTCCACTGGCACGCGCCCTTGCAATGCCAAAATCCATGCAATGGCCAAGGTGGAAGCCGAGCATATTGCATATGCCGCCGTCCAGGTAAGTTTTTTTTATAGCTCATTCTTGACTTAATTTTTTTGTATTGCACAGGCGCGTTTCGGTATTAGTTCACTCGACAAATGGAACGACAAGGACGGCTTCTTTCACTACAACGACTTTTATACTAGGATCACACGGCTCATTCGCGACAGGAAGGATGGAGAGTGGGTAGATTCTTTATTGGCACATTACAACGAGTGAGTCATTTTTTTAGTTTGTATTTCGATCTAATGTGTATTTGTATAAAGGACACTGTTCGGCAATGAGAGTGGTGCCAAACCACCTCATTGTGAGAACACTGACTGTCCAGATGACAACGACATGGTCGCAATGGAACGCCAACTCGCTGCACGTGCTGCACGCGCATCAAAATCTGCGGATCCCCCTCCCACTGAAACTCCGGTACTAGAACAAGTACCACGCTCCCTTCCTCCGCCGCCTCAAGAGCCCACTCCAGACTCACCAGGGGCCCTTGCATCCATCAATGATGCAGAACGCGTCACCTCACCACTGCCTCCTTCGTCTCCTCAAGATTCGGTTGCCAGCACACTACCTCTTATGTCACGCAAGCGCAAAATTTTTGCTGCGCATGACTTATTCGACGACAACAGTCCTTTAACGGATGAAGGAGAGCCGGAGGTCACTCTTCAGCCTGCCAAGCGCGGGCGGAAGAGCGGGAAGGCACCCAAGGCTCCTACTCGAACTAATACCAAGCGCAAGGCGAAGAAATAATTGGTAAGTCTGATTATTCTGCTCTATATTAATGACATTCAATGACCAGCCTTCTTAGCATGCTCATCACCCTGTCTCTCGTTACCCTGTCTCTCCATTCGCATTCGCATTCGCATTTGCATTGCTCACTACGGAACTGCTTGTCTCTCTCAATTCTCTCAATGACGTCACACATATGTTTTTTCACGGATCACCAAATGTTGATGTGACCGGACGATCGGTACCCACTTGCCACTATTATACTTAACCATACCACATGTATTCGCGTAGCTCAATGATATGTGGTTATCATATGATATAATTGTGATTGATAATATAACTAACTATAAGCCAGCACAAGCTTACAGCGCTCTGGAACCTGGCGGTGAGCATATCACTGGTCTGGAACATGGCTGTGACGACATCACAAAAATCGATTTGGAAAATACATATATATATTAGGCTTCGTTATCGATACATGTTACAGTCTATACACTAGGTTACACAGGTTATGGGTGTATATATGTTCATATATATTTTAGTTAATTTTGGTGATGCACCAGAGACCAATCTCAAAGAGTCAGAGCGTTTGCACTTGTTGTGTTGGCAATTGCCACGTGCACCTGGACCAATCACACCAATCTTTCAAAAAATTTACATAACTCTTGCAAGTGCGAGTCTTCGTCGCGATTCACGACCACCATGTAGGGTGTGACACGGGTGGTCGTTACCCGGATATCCACCCGGGTACCACCCGCGGACGGAACGTGGGACGGATGGTACGGATGGTGGGTAGGATGGATGGTTCCACCCGCACGGGTACGGGTCAGAGCACTCAATACTTCTGGGTATCCGCAGGTATCCGCGGGTACATAGTCAATACTACAAATTCGGCCGAAATTCGAAGACAATGTCATTGCTTGTTACGCGAACTCCCATCCGACGTCAAAACTGTCGAAATCAGACTCGCAGAGATATGGATAGGTACGCATTTCACTAGATCAATATATTAGATACCAATATCAAAGACTAAATTCTAAGTTTTCAGTGTTTTGAGAGCTCAACGACCTTGTCCGAGACTCCGAGTCCATTTCTCCTCAACAAACATCGAATTCTTGTCCTTTCTCGATGGTGAGGACCCGCTCTATTTCGCCGATGGGTACTTCCTCGGCACCTGGGTCACCAGCTCCGGATACACGGCATCGCAAACGACCAGCGTCTCCCATGGCGGTTCCTGTTCTACAGTCTCCGAAAAAGAAACGACGCGCGAAAGCAGAAAAAACAGACCTTGATGTTTGGGATGAGAGCGAGAATGATATCATTGGTATGTCCTTGTGCAATCTTGATTCCATGAGCTCAATAAGTTTTGTCGTTCATTGGCAGAGGCATCGAAAGCACGCTGGACTTCAGCAGTCTATGATCATTACGAAACGTCACTCAGCCGCCATACCAAAGCTGACGGAAGTCCAAACTATCTCGAGTTTGTTTTCACATGTCGTACCGATCCCGCAAACCATCGGCCTCATCATCGAAAACGTATGCAAACAGGTCAAGGTACAAAAAATCTCAAGCAAGGTCTCATCGAGTGTGCTGCACGACGTGGTGTCTCGACATCGGAGGCTAATTCTACAGGCGCGCAACAAACAATAACCAGATCGGTTTCAAGATACACGGCCGAGGCTCATCGTGCTTTGATAGCACTGCGTTGTGCAGTCAATAAACGCCCGTTTCACTCAGTTGCCGACCCTCTTTATATCGAAGAGATCAAACTCTTGCGCCCTGATGTTCAGGTGCCGTCTCCGCGCACAGTGTCACGCGACATCAACACTATCTACTGTGAGGCATCTAAAAATGTCAAGATCTACTTTTCGGTGAGATTTGTTGTACATTTGTGTTCTGTAATTAATTTTCGTGGCAGAAACATATTGGCTCAATCCACCTTGTCATTGATGGGTGGTTGGCGCCTTTCGCATACTCCTACCTCGGGATTGTCATTGTCTGGTATGATCACGGCAAGATCTGGCGGTCAACACTTGAATTCATCCGTCTCACGCAAAGTCACACTGGCGAGTATCTCGCAAAGGTAACTGTTGATTGTCTTAACCGATTTGGTCTCGAAAAAAAGGTATGCTCATGCCTTGCAGCCCTGTATTTGACGGACTGACATCAATTATAGTTTCACACGATTACAATGGACAATGCCAGCAATTGTGATTCTGCTGCAGACCATATGCAGAAACTCATTCCGAGTTTTCGGGGAAAGGCATCACGTTCTCGGTGTTTTCCCCATACAGTGAACCTCATTGCAAAGGTACATTTGATTCGTCTCGCATGTATTTTGTTAATTTTGTCATGATCAGGCCTTCCTTTCGTTTTTCTACCGTCAGCCCAAGCGAAAACGACAAGTAAAGGTAACAAAACGAGGCCGTAAATGTCCTTCTGACAACAATGATGTCGTGACTCTTGAAGATGGTTTGGAAAGTGCTGAGCTGACTCCTCTAGAGCAAGAACTTTTTGACGAGGAGTGTGGTGGCCCTGCAAACTCCGAAGACTCAGCTGAAATGGCCACGTCATCAACAGGTTCGGACGAGGTTGACGAAGCAAAGGAGGCACATGATTGAGAGGTCGTGAGATCCGTTCACCAGCAAGCTATCACAGCAGCTCGGGATGCCAATATTACCATGACTGGATCTCAAGAGCGCGAGGCTTTAGGCATGTTCCCAAAGGTGATTTTTTTGTCAAGAGGTCAAGGGAAATTTTTACTTATGTTGCTAGATTGCTGGCCTAGCTCGTAAACTGCATGATTCACCTACGCTGCAAGAGAAATTCGAGAAAACTGTGATGTTTAAGCGCGGGGAAGGTGCTCACAAATCTCGTCTCGATCGTCGTGTTCCCACCCGCTGGAATTCAGATTTCGCTTGTCTTAAAGCGCACTTATTTTTTAAGGACGAGGTTCAATTATTTACATCTACATCAGAACACAGCTTGCGTGATTATCTGCTCACATCAGCGCAGTGGAAGCTTGCTGAGCACCTTGTGCCTGTTCTCGAGGTCTGTCTGTTCAGAATTTTTTGTTCACAAATCTCAATGCTAAACATGCTCCGCTAGCTTTTTAATGACCTCACCAACCTTTTCTCGAAAGCCGAGGTACCCTTAATCTACAAAGTTGTTCCCATGCTCGAAAGCCTCGAGCATTCATTGGACCGTATTTACAATGCTGCGGAGGAGCCAGCTGTCATTCGAATTGCTGCAAAAGCTGCCCTCCAAGTTGTCGGAAAATACTACGCCCTTACAGATGACAATGATGTTGGACTTAGTTGTGTGACGCCGAGCTCGACTCGGAAGTAGCCGAGGTGGCTGAACCTTAAATCGTCGGTTTACATACAGTAGTCGAATTTTCGTGTATTACCTTACGGATTTGTCTACCAATTCACTGCGTACTAGGTACTGAAAATCCCATACAAATCCGTCATACAAACAGGCAGAGCTCCCTGTGGTCATATCTCGGGGCTATTTTGGTGATTTAATCACTAACACAAGGCAGAAGTCTCGAATCGACAGATCTAGGCTTAATCTATTACTCGCGGCGCTTCTTTCGCTTCTATTACCTCACGTTCCTGCCACTATTACCATGACGGACGACTCGGACCGCATTTCTCGCTTCCCACTCCTCAGCAGTACCAATTATGGCGAGTGGTCTATGCGAATGGAGGCGGAGCTTATCCGAAAGGGTCTATGGGACATGGTGTTTGCCGAGGTAGATGAGGATGGAAAGACGGACGACGAGGTGAAGGCAGAGTTGCAGAAGTTGCTGGTTAAGAGGTCAGTGAAGAAGATGGCAGAGGCGAGGGCGGAGATCATCCTTCGTGTTGAGCGTGACCAGCTCGCTCATATGCGTGATCGTGATCCCAAGGTCATTTGGGAGACGCTCGCTCAGGTCCATCGTGCACGTGGCCTAGGTACCAGGATGGCATTGCGACGGAAGTTGTTGACAGGCGACAAAAGGTACGGCAGAGGCTATGTCTGCCTGGATTAGTCGTGTCAAAGGTATGGCTCTGGACTTGGAGGACATTGGTGTCACTGTGGATGATGAAGACCGGATTCTTGCACTTACGACTGGACTTGACAAATCGTACGATTCATTTGTCATCTCACTCGATTCAACCGTCACCGCAGATCTCACATTTGACCATGTTGTCAACCGCTTACTCAATGAAGACGTTCGGCGAGGCAGCGGCGCCAGTGACGAGACGGTGCGCACAGCATTAGTAAGCACGCATCAAGGGAATGGACGAGTTTGTTTTCGATGTGGAAAAGAAGGACACATTAGGGCGTTTTGCACAGAAACCCCGATTCGTGGGAAAGGTGCTGAGAAGGCAGCAATGGCGGCAGAGGAAAGTTTCGCGTTTTAATTTCAGGGGGTGCATTTTTCATTTCATTATTTCTATTGTCTTCGAGTCTTCGCTCGAGGGGGTGTGTTGGACTTAGTTGTGTGACGCCGAGCTCGACTCGGAAGTAGCCGAGGTGGCTGAACCTTAAATCGTCGGTTTACATACAGTAGTCGAATTTTCGTGTATTACCTTACGGATTTGTCTACCAATTCACTGCGTACTAGGTACTGAAAATCCCATAAATGAAGTCTATAGGATTGCAATTGGTGAGTGAGTGTGATGTGAGTGCGGAAGTACCATATTGATGTCATTTAAATAGTTATGTGTCCCGACAGAAAACTTAAGTGGTTCCACCGGAACCTTGATTGGCACGACGATGACCGTGCGGAGGTCAAACGAATTGTTTGTCAGCAGTGGACCGAGTCTTATGCACCGCTGCCATCACCTACCCAAACTATCACTCGTGAACCACCAACACTGCGGCGCACATCATCTACCAGCAAATGGGCTACTTCTTACAGTGAAGATGAGGCCACTTTCATCCCACCTGACTCGATCGAAGCATACCTCGAAGCTTCATGTGTTTCAAGAATGGAAATTTCGGCTGCAGGTGGGGTTCTCCAATATTGGGAGAATGCTCGTGCTGCTCGGCCTCGACTTGCTCAAATGGCCCTCGATTTTTTGTCCGCACCTGGTGAGTAGTTTTACGAGTTCTATTGGCAGTACTAATCTAATACTCTGTAGCTTCGTCTGTTGATGCCGAACGTGCTTTCTCTGGCGGCCGTCTACAAGTCAACCATCTTCAACATGGTATCAGCTCCCAAACCTTCAAAGCACAAGTTGCTGTTGGATCATGGTTCAACACGCCTCTCATGCCTGATCTCAGTGTTGCCACGAACATCATGCGGCAGAAGATGGCGAAGGGCCCAGGGAAGGAAAAAGAAACAGTTATTGAAATCAACTGATATTTTGTACCTATACTCGTAGTGTACAGTATCAGTAAAATTTATAATGTCACGACTCACCCGCGGGTGACCCGCACCATCTGTGGATCCACCCGTGGGTCCACCCGCACCCATGGTACCCTCACCCGTACAGGTGCGGGTAGGCCTCTGAGCTGATGTCTACCCGCGGATTGAGCACGGGTGGCACCCGGGCTCACCCGTGTCACACCCTACCACCATGGCCTTCCAGTTAGCCAACTACGCATGTCTTGTCCATCCGCTGCGATAGCAGTCAGTATACTTCTCGCACAATCGACTCTTGGCAAAGCGTCTATACCTGCTTCTATGTACGCGTTAGCAATGGCAGTACTTGCTAACGCGGTCATAGAAAAGCACGTTCATCAATTTGAAGGCTTGTTGCGACGATTGTTCCATGGAAGGGATAGTATGCATCAGCTGCCTGATCTTCCAAAATCAGCTGAACTTCCATCTTTGAATCCCGTGGTCCATTTTTGTACTCAGAAATAGACGCGAGATCACGGTGCAGTGCCTGTTACGATTGATCAATACACTTCCTCGACCCCCACACTCCTTCTCGACTCGACTTTGTTTGCATAATGGTTCGAAAATTATCACTTGGCCGCGTCTTTTCGAGATCGAGGGACACCGACCGACCTCCAACACCTCCTCCTAAATCACCACCACTTTCTCCCATCAGCATTGGCTTGCCTCTCTCCAAAGGCAGCAAATTCAAAGAGGAAGCCGTTTCTGCTATCTTCACGGCTGCCGCTCCTACAGAGAGCATCGCGGGCTCAGTCAGGTCGCATTCCACCTCCAGGCTTCAGAAACGGTCTCACAAGGTCATCACACCTGCATCCCCTACACACCCCATGTCTCCACATGAGTTCTCCCCGATATCCTCCACGGCTAGTTCTAAGGCTTCATTCGAGTTCCTGTCCCCACTCTCCACGGTATGTTCATCACGTTCTCAATGCTGAATCATACCAAGCGCCCACCTATACTTAGACTCAAGACCTTCCCTCTGGCGTGACTTCATTCTGCCCAGCCACCCATCCCGCCGAGTCTTTCACAGAAGACTACCGTCTCCAGATCCCACTCCACCAAAACCCCTACCTCACCGTCCTCGAAAAGACCTCCCCTGAACAATTCACGCGCTGTCTCCACCTCCTTCGCACGTCCCTCCCCACTGAACTCCATGCGGTGCGTGATATCATGCCAAAGCCTAACGGATTTGTGCATACCGTGCTTGAGGCGTACAATAACCATCGCGCGCTCATCCTCCGTCCGGACGACATTTGGACCGCCATCCTCATGCAATTCAACTTCTTTATGAGCCCAAATACCGAGCAACTTATCATCACTGGCCGCAACACGGGAGACTCCGCACTCATGGCGCGCCAGATGTTGGAGCTTATGCACACACGCATCGTGGATCCGATGCTGAGGGATTGGATTATGCCTGAATTTACGACGACGACGGATGTAGACCGGACAGTGTATGCGATGTCCATGATGGCGACGATGAGGGAGTATTACCGTTACAAGTTTATACTGCATTGTGGGATACCGCTTGTGAACCTCCTCGGGGAGAAACACGACTGGGAGGCAATCCTTGCACGACTAGAACGACTAAAACTCTACGGCATCGAAACAATAGCATGGTATCACCTCCTACACCCCATCATCTCTCGATTCGTAACTGCCTTCGACGCACCATCCAGCCCCGAAAACCTCGATTTCTGGTCCAAAGTCGCGCACTACGAGGGAGGTGGGAGTGGGCCGACCTACCTTTCAGGCTGGATCACCGCATTTTGCGTGTTCACCGAGCAAGGTGTATGGCAAGGGCCCCCGCTAAATGCTGAACGCATGCGGGAAGACGCGCCAAAGAAACTGCTTCGCCCTGCAGATCCACGGACGCCGAGTGCAGCCCAGTTTGCCGCGGTGTACACCATCCACGGGGCATGGCGTCCTTTCCTGGTGCTCGACGGGATGCCATATCCGATGATTGATGATGAGTGCGTGCCATGTGGTTACGCTCATCTCGATGTGAAGCTAGATGATGGTGGGGAATTGCTCGATGCGGTGATCGTTGCGGGCGCAGTGGGCGCACAGATCTGTTCGAATGATAAATCGGAGCTGTTTAAGAATGGGATGCGGGATAGCGTAAGGCCGGTGGTGGGGTATTGGTATTTTATCACTGGGGCGGGATGATTAGTGTGCGTTATTGTGTTGCTTGTACTTTTTCCATGTTTCTCAGGTTTTGTCCTGGACACTGGCAGGGCGCGCCGGAGATGCCCAACCCGCTTTACTGACTCAAGAAATGCGATCTTAACTTGCGTTTATCTCATCTGTTATGATGTACATAGGAGCGCGGTCTGTTAACTTGCAGATTGTCCTTCCCAGAATATTGTACGTACAACACCAATGATTTGGATTTGAGGATTTATGTGTAGCTAACGAAGAACAGCAACAAGCCAGGTTCAGAATGTTCTACTATGTCCACGCAATCCACTCAAGCGACCACGAGTCGGATGTTGTTAAATTCGGGCAAGTACATTAATGCCTCGTGTTGAGTCTGCTCTTGTCTTTCGCTACCCGCAGGCACCCGGGTCTACCTTCGCTAATATCTGGCTATTACAAATCTGCGAGCACGGAAATGCCCAACTCGCTTTACTTGCGTTTTCATCTGTTATGATGTACTACGGCCCCATAGGAGCGAGGTCTGTTAGCTAACGAAGAACAGAAACACAAGCCAGGCTCAATTCAGAATGTTCTATGTCCACACAATCAACTCAAGCGACCACGAGTTAAAATTTGCAGTTGGATCCGGGCAGGTACATTGATTTGAATGCCTCGTGTTTTACTCTTATCTTTCGCCTTCCATCTGCCCCCGAGCTCCCGAGTCTACCTTTGCTATCGCGTTACACCTGGCTATTGAGCATAAAGCAAGCTCAATGACAAGTCCGAAGTTAACGTTGCAAGATCTCTCTCATGACATTCTCGTTGAGATACTAAACGTAACGGACGATGCGACCCTCATGGCATGCGAAAGCGTAGGTCTCGTTTTGCCCGACATTGTACTGTATCGACAAGTTTTCTTCTTCAGGTATCAGAATGCTTCCATCATGCCATTCAGTCTGTTCCTCAACTTGCATACCGCGTTGCTTTGAAAGCTGCCGGTATGAAGGAAAATGCTATTCCCGCTGGAACTGTAGCATCTCAGCGTCACGCAATGCTTCAAAAACATATTTGTACCTGGCTGAAGCCAGTGGTGGTAGATATGTCACCTCTGCTCCCCAGTAAAGCTTTCTGGGATCAAGACCAGGAAACTGACGGAATTTTCGGCGATGTTCTTTGGGAGAGGCTTCCAGACTACCAACACAGGTTCACTAACATTCTCTCTCATCAAAAGTGGGGACAGAAGCCCTCTTGGACGATTCAGAGTTCGGGATGGCCCAGGGACCGTGTCGTGGTGGACGTTGCCCAAGACTTGTTAGTGATAACGAAAGACCATATCCTAATGTAAGTTATTGCTATAACCTCGTGACGCATATGATCAACTTGAGAGACCAGGCATCATTATAAAATAATGCCAGAATATTGGATACAGCTGCAACGTTTACAGAATGGACAAGTCCATCCCGAGGCTGGTGCGAAGATAACGTGTAATCGCCATCAGTTGCTTCCTAATGGGCCAATTCGAATGCATGGTTCGCACCTCCTCATGTGCGAGCACGCTCGTGGCTTCAAAACATGGAATTGGAGATCAGGAGACTACCTTTTAGTGAGTACAATCGATGACCTAGCTCGTTCCGCATTTACTGACTATCCTGTTAGGACATTGATGAAGTCGAGGATATTGATGCCATCTTTCTTACTGAAGATCTGTTACTGATTGCTAGGACGGTTGCATCCTATCCAACCGCAGGTCCCATGTATCCATATCTATCGCTCGTTGTTTATAGCATCTCTCGTGGAACCGACCTCCTCGAGTTGGAATGTCCCCTCATCTGCCATAGAGAGGGCGAAAGGATAACACCCGTCCGATTTCTCCGCGATACCACACCATCGCATCACGAAAATACATCCCCTTTTCTCTCGTCTGCAGAAGACCGAGTAATAGGCATCTCACTCGGAACAATGTTGGTTCCAAATCAGCCTTCGAGTAGTGTGCGGCCTCCAGAGACGGATGACTTCTGGACTGCGGTGCGCAATGCTGGCCATGGCAATGACATTACGGACCCTTACGGTGTCCGCTGCGCATTATACATCCCGATGTTGACCATCTGGAGCAAGATGCGTGTAACAGAGACACAGTTACCACACAAGCGTAAGGTGCCTTGGAAGGACTGGGGACCAGATGGGGCGCATATGGTTTTATCTCCAGATACTGCTGGAATTCTTCGCTTGTGGGGAATTATAGACCATGCGACCATGAGTACTCACGCAACCGTGACTACTTACGGTACAAGGGCACTCGAAGTTCTTCCGCCCTGCAACTCGGCAGGCCTGCAGTACCTGCGCGTCTATGATTTCAGTAAACGCGCAAGGCACTCGGACGATGTTTCCTCAGAGTCTTTCGTTACTCGTGGCGAAAGTGATTCCCACGATGAACTTGCTGCCAAAGTTTTTGTAGAACCGCAGTTTGCGAAGACGAGATACCCTGTTCAGACGAAACTTGTGCCACTGCCACTTCTCCCTGAAGGCGCCGAGTATGTATGGGACACGGTATCTATGCTCAACGAACACATGTTGTTTGGACGCAGCATACCCTTCGAGGTCTCGTTCTATACGCCTCTCAATCGCACGTTGTCTCGGTCTGAGACAAAGAAGAGGTTCGCGTTGATAGCTGTCTGAAGGGAGCCCATATCCACGTGGACTGTTACGATGGACGGACGAACTTTGGAGTTCCCTGGTTCCCTCGGTGCTGGAAGTAGCTCTATCGTTGAAATTGTCTGCAAGGTTTCCGGTTTTCGTGGCAAGCAGGTTATTGTCGTGATTGCAATCCGATGTACTCCAAGCTGCTAGCCAGGCGAAACATCCCTGACCAGAGTCATAATACAAACGGAGACTCGATGGTTAGTTGCATTGAAGATCAATTGTAGATGGCGATTGCAAAGCCAGCGTGATACCTATGTCTACCACCTCTAACTTCTAAGGTCAAAGAATGCACCAATATGTTAGATGAATGACTACACTAGCATACATCTCCTCATGACTTCACCCATCTCCACAGTGTGATGCTGCAAGTTCGCAATAATTTCATGAACTCTTCATTGTAGTCTACATACATACATGCTTCATAATGTATCAGTAACACAGATGTCTCCGACGATAAAAGGTCATATACCATATACATATTCAACAGGAACTGATGGTGAAACTGGGAGCTTGGTAAGGAGAAATTCGCAACGAAACTGGAGGGAATCATAAGAGATAAACAATTTATGGCCTTGGTCTCTCCCAATCCATCTCTGCAATGTGCTCCGGCCGCCCGGGAGGTAGGGGGTGCCAGATAATTACTTTTTCAGTCTGCTCATCCCGCAAGGATGGCAACAAATCTGACTGCTCTTCGCGTTCAACAGCTGCATTAGATGTTAGTTCGAATTTCCCTGAAATAAGTCGAATAAAACCTACCACGAGAGCAGGCGTAGCGAAACTGTGTGGTGCCATCACCGTTCGCGAAATACTCGTGTTTGGCAATCTCCCTGAACCCGTACCGCGCTGAGGCATCAACATCAACCAACTATCGCGGTAAAGGTAAGTGGCGGACTTGTAACACAATACAAAGGGCTCACCTTTTTGACCAAATCGGCTTTAATTGCACCAAGCTGCAGAAACGCAGGGTACAAGCCGGGATTTCTTAGATTCTCTTCGTTCCAAGCCACATAAGCCTTTATGTCGTCCTCCGAATTAAAGAGCATCTGGCGGGGTGATATCAGTAAGACGACGACCAAGTAAGATGCAATACGTGCCTTATGCTCTGGCGGTGAAAGGAGCTCGAATAGGACACATCCGAACGCCCACCAGTCTACAGGCGCGCCGTGCGTTTCAGAATATGGTTCATCCACGTTGCGCAGGATTTCAGGCGCCATGAAATTGATGGTTCCTGACACCTCGGATGAGTAGCCCCAATTTTTATGCAGGCGCTTTGGCTCCTTCTTCATGAAAGAGAGCCCGAAATCTGCAATCTTCACATTCTCTTGGATGTCAATTAGAATGTTTGCTGGTTTGATGTCGCGATGGATGATCCCCATCCTATGTAGGGCGTTGATGCCGATTGCCTTCAAAGACAGTGGTGAGACATCGAAAACCAGGAGCGACACCTACTTACCAGTTGCGCGCTCCACCTACGAGCATTCTCGCCGCAGTAATCAGACTCATGTTCCATACAATACGATAGATCCCACAACATAAGGTCCTAGGGATTTGTAACGGATTAAAACAGCTCGAATGGCGCACAGAGGAGAAGCACATACCATTGCGAGACAAATTAATTTCCTGGTCTGAAAAGACCTGTCTAATTGCATTAAAAACATCTCTCCGGGATAGCTCTCCTTTGAGGACGCGAGGCGCTTGTACACCTCGATTTCTTTTAGAATACTCTCTTCTGTGGCACCCTGTTTGAGCTGGGTCTTCATGAAGACTTTCAGACAAATCAGACGACTTGATGCTAGGTCTTCAGCTGCCATGGCTGTGGCGAAACCTCCCGATGACAATTTGCGCCATATGCGACAGGGACCAATCGCTTCTTTCGAGAAGGGTACGTCGTTGGGCGCGCCAGGCATAGCACTTGTGGGTGTTGATGGATATGGAGTGATAAATTTCAGAGTGACCTTTGGGCCTAGGCAGAGGCGGTCGTTAGAAAGTATGATGATGATGATGAACAGTGATGAGAAGGAAGAGACGCAGACGTGCTAATTAAGCGTTACCTGGCAGTCCACAATGCATAATTGCCTAATGCGCTGTGGACGAGTCGCCCTGTGGAACAATCAAAGCACGTTGTGACCACAGTTCGACGCCAATCATCGGCACACAAACAAACGGATCACTATCCCAACTGAGTATCAGGGTATTTTGTGGTAGCAAATTGGCACACCTCACCTGCTGCACAGCGTTCCATGAGACTTACGATATCAAAATATGATGCCACAGAAACCTTCAGATCCGAAAGAAATAGTACGCCCAGGAACAACAACATAACCATCTCGTCGAGTGCTGACTGTCGCAGGCCGTGATAGCCGTCACAGATATTTGGCTTCTTTTGTTTCTTCATTCGTGCCGCAAGCCTTCCAGAATGACCCAAAGGCGCTCTAGTGTCATGGGTCGTGCATCGACGATGGCAATGGCCCTCGGCGACTCAAAATTTGTGCACGAAATCGGTCACCGCTCGAGGTGCAAGTTCTAACTTCTCTCGTCGCTGTCTTGAGAAGCGCAAGCGCAGTGATCACTCGGAGGGGGCGAAAGAGAAGAGAAACTTCAACGCAACTTCAAGGAGATACAAGCAAACTCTCAGGATGGAATTTCACGTGGAAAGAAACGCGCTTGTAGATTTTTCATAGCTTTATAAGGTATGCTTGTGAGACCATGCTCAGATCTTGTTCAACACCTGAGGTGATAACATCATTATGATAGGGACCATGAGGTCAAAACGCACTTTAAGCTTGAGAATGAGCCTCGTATCTCAATTGACTCGTGGTCAACATGCTGATTTTCTACCTGTTTTACAAGCAAACACAATGGTGAGGACTCCAGATGGCGAGAGCGACCTTGCACGTACGCCAGCCACCATCGATTTATCCCATGGCAACCGCGACAAGGTTCAAGGTGCATCCGCTCTTTTTCCCTCCTATTTCTACACAAGGAGCTTCAAGCTGCGACGTCGGTGACGCAGAGTAAGGGGGTGTCTTCGGAAGGTCCTATGTGAGCATTTTCATATCCTCATATCCCACTGTGAATTTCAAGCTGATGTCCGAGCTGTGAAGTCGGCTGCTCGAGATAGTCCCCCCGCGATATGGGTAGCGTGTAATTTATGTTGAACAGCAGGTTGATTGACAATTTGAGATTCACGTTGATCAGAGTCTCGAGTCACGAGTGGTGTGACCTATTGATTTTTTTTGGTTATACAAGATCGGGCCGGCATTTGCCCGTGACGCGTGATTCGGCATCCGATGAGGAATGAGAATCGCTATCAAGTATCTAGTCGTTGCCTTTGATGGTAGCACCCACTGCGCACAACATTCGGCTGTAAATGGATGCACAAGACCTCCCAGAGAAACACAAAAAGACCGCATGCCTCCATATTCCACGAGGTCGACGATAGCCAGTGACACATGATTTTTTCGAACGGGCTACCAAGTTGATAGGCGGTGTAGAAGGTCGTGGAAACAGCAGTGATAGAGGATGGCATTGAATGGCGGGGGTGCCGTGCAAGTTAGTGTGAGTCGGGTGAGAGTCAATGGTAACCAGGACGCGTCAATTGATTATCATGAATGACGAACAGGCTAATCCCCATGAGAATCTAGGTACCCAACGATCACTATGTTTACTCAGGTCGTCCCCCAGCCCTGAATAGCTTTTGCGTTGACATTGTCTACAGGGTTTCCGGTTTTTGTGGCAAGCAAGTTACTGTCGTGGTTGTAATCCGATGTACTCCAATCTGCTGGCCAGGTGAGGCACTTGGCGACATCCTCTACGATGGGCCCTACGACTCAAAAGCCAATTCGAACCCAGGTAGCCTTCAGCTGTGCCAGAACTTTGCTGTTCCAGTTCATCCTAATTAAATGAGCAATGCGCTGCTGGCTGTAACGCATGTGACGCTTTTCACAGGGCAAGAGCTCATGTCGTCTTTTGCCCACCAAATTGGCGCTGAATGCATTGGTGCAAGGACAGGCCCATTGCGTGGAAGGAGGAAAAGATTGTAACGTTTAACGTTTCTTGATACGCCCACGGAATCATCTCATTTCATCCGCTATTCTGATTGGAACAAGCAGCACGGATTTGAGATTTACCAGACCTGCGCAGAATGAGCCAATGGGTCTCTCACAGCCGCAGTTGGTCCCAAGCATGGATACGATTGGTGCTTCGTCTTCCATGTTCCCAAGAAGATTATGTTGGATTGTTCCGGGTACCCGCATTTGCTTGAATGGGACCCTGTCAATCAAGGCAAATAGTAAGATATGGTTATGACCATGAACTTCCGGCTCAAATGATCTTTAACCTACAACCTTCCTCGTTAATTTGTAACGATCCCTCAGTATGCTACACAGCCCAGATTGGTTCAGATGAACTTGCGCAGACATACGTTGCAGCGAGAGCTTGGTGAGCTAGGTTTGATTGACTCAGACAATTCATCTTCTGCCTCACGACCATTTGATAGAAGGTAGAATTGAATATTGTAGAGTACTGAATGCGTACTATTTGTTGTTTTCCTATGATGATGGCTCAGAGCCTACGAATGAGATTCTCGCTCTGATCACTCAAATAAATCTGTCCGCCCCAACGTCTCAGATATAACTCCTACCACCTTCGCTTCAAATTCAAACACGTCCCCACCAAGGTATGCCACAAGATCCTGGGGCCTCTCCCTCGGCACTCCGAGCGCCTTCTCAAGGTTTGTCGTGGCGAGCGCGAGAGCCATCGTACGATCAAGATAACCATTTGACGTGAGGAGGGACTGAGATTAGAGTCAGGAAAAATGCCATTAAAAGCAGGGTCCAGCTGCACGCACCCAACCAACTCCGAATCGCGTATTCCGGGCGTTGTACTCATCAACAACGCCGATGGCTACATTGACACCAGCTTTCAAAAGCGCAGTGACCAGACTCTCCTGCGTAATTGGCGGGCCAGAAAGTCTGTGTGATGGTCAGCATCCCAAATGACACGAAAAAAACGAAGATCGGACTAAGAAGAAAGGGTACAAGAATACTTACATCCTCCGCTGCTCCCAAGTCGATGAGAATCGCTTGCTCTCCGTGACGATCACGCTCACGCCTGCCTTCGCGATCTCGTGCGCAAGGAGATGAGCCTCGGTTGCCCCTGCGAAGGACATATGGAGCTCCCTCCCTGAATGAACCTCGTACTCATCCTTGAGCCGAAGTAGCGTCGCCATAATTCTGCGCTCTCAACGTCCACAACGAGCGTGGTTATACCCTCGAGTCAGCAGATCAGTGTTGGTTCAATGCAGCAAATCAAATAGACTTACCTTTCTAACGCACCTGAGTACCTTATCCCCGCCCTCTCCAAACAACATATTTCTCAGTGCTGCCACCTGCGTGCTCACGCCAACCTTTGAAGACATGCTCACGGCCACATGCAACGCGACCTCGTCAACAACGCTCGCATTTTCCACTCGAGCATGCGCAGCTCCAGGTGAGAATGCAGTAGATACGCCCCGTAGGAAGGCCCCAGAGGGAGCAGTGATGGCTGTCGTGTCACCGCCGCGATAGGCAAGTCTGTTATCCAAGACGTAAATTCAGAATCGAAACAAACAGATTGATTATGAGGAATGAAAAGTATACATACAGCAAATTCTGACCACCAAACATCAGCCCGTCTTGTGCTCTCATGATCGTTTTACCCAACACGGCAGGCAGATCACCATCCAGGGGGTTATGAACCCTTCCATCATTCGTGCTCGGCTCAAGCCTGATTTCCACAAGCCCCAACGGCGCAACAAAGCTCGTCAGCCCAGGTATAATTGTGCCGCCCTCAAGGTCCACAATATCTACAACCCCATCTGCAAAATCCGAGCATTGAACAACACATATCACTCGGACCACGGTGCATGAGGAGGTTGCCAGTGAGGATCTCGTGCCCGTTATCAGCAGCTGTCCAGATAGTTGCGTTACGCACAAGAACGGAAGTCGTGTTCCCTGAATCTGCGTAGCGGTCACTTTGGGTACGGACATGGAAATTGGGTGGAGGTCCGGGTTTGGCGTGTATGTATGCACATTCGGAGAGGATTTGGGAGCGATGGGCAATCTCTTGTGGGCTGGATTGAGGTAATGCTGAAGAGATGAAGGTTGAGGAATGGAAAAAGACGATGGAGACGAGTGCGATGGTAAACAGGGCTAGGTGAGCCCAGCGCCTAAATGGAGGGCGTGTCGCCCACGGCGAGCTATTACCCATTGTCACTGTGTTAGACGGTGCCAGGCAAAACTAAGCTGAGCATCGTGATCATAGTCGACGTCGTGGGGAACATGTTGGCAGGTGACTTCGGTTCTATCAGACGGACCGAAGGGGGGCCGGTGATGCTAACTGCTCGCTTCCTTCAAGTTGCCACGGTAGACGCGAACTCGCAGTTCTGGCACGTGATTTTGACGTGTTGGCCCAGACTCCTGGCTCTCTGAGAGTAAGTAACTTGAATCATTGAATACTAGTACGAAACTCACAAACCATGAAGCAGAGTCAGCGAGGTTAGACCGGTCATATTTCACTGCTGTTCGGACCCAGGGTGCTGAAAACCACGGTCATGCCCTCAAACTACGCGAGGACTCAGTCTGAGGAGTGCTAACTTGAAAAGTTTAGAACCTGGTTGGTGAGTGACGGTGTAATACTTATCATCATTCTGCTGTATGGCGCAGCTGCTGTTATCTGCACCACACCCATCCGGTATGAAATCCATATGTCCGGATGCCGACCTAGCTCCCCAGTCTTCTCGCCGTATTCGGTTGTTTAATCCAGGTCACGACCACCCCCATGAAATCAGATTCGTTCAATTTCCGCGTGGATCGCAGAGTCCACATGCACCATCAGCGCACATCGGTCGCAATCTGGATTCTGAGGGTGATTTCCGGTTGGCTTTCAATCTCTTTTAATCTCTGTGATTTGGCTCATGCTCTTTCGAAATCACCCACTTGAGACAGTACGATATGGCCACTGTCAGACCTTCTGCGATTCCGAAATTACACCCGCAACCAAACGCGGATGAGACGACTCTCGCCAAGCTAGGATATAAGCAGGAGTTCCACAGGGAATTCACTCCGCTAGAGGTGAGTTTGACATCAGACTCTTTCATGTATACGGCATAAGCCAATAGTTGTACAGGTGTCTGGACTTGCATTCAGCTATATAGGTGTGGTTCCTTCCATAGTGTAAGCCGTTGCTATTGAGATTACATCCTTACTGACAAAGATCCATTCAGTTCCGTGCTCTTCTATGCGATACCAAATGGTGGGCCTTTCGCGATGGTTTGGGGTGTAAGCTTTCATCGCATGCAAAAAATACCGTTTTTCTAAACATCGCACTTTTCCTCTGCACAGTGGGCAATCGCCTGCCCCTTTATCATGTGCATCGGGTTGGCGATGGCAGAGCTCGCGTCATCAGCACCTACTTCTGGTGGTGTATGTCCTCGACGCTGTTCCTGTTTTACGCTTACCTCAACGAACTCTAGCTATACTACTGGACTTACTCGCTTGCTTCTCCACGATGCCGAAATTTTCTGTCGTGGATAGTTGGTTGTAAGTCTCGCACTTCGATGTGATACGCAGCCGGTACTGATATCAACAGATTCGAATACGATAGAGACTATCACCGGAGTCGGTAAGTTTTTAGTTTTTCATCAGTCTTCCTCTGATCACATAGTGGGACTAGCTTCTGTAAACTGGGCTTGTACAATTCAAATTACAGCGGCAATCAGGATTGCCTCCTCTGATCAGGCATATACGGCGACCAACGCGCAGCTCTAGTAAGCTCATCCTCATCCAGAAATGACACTCCTCATATTGGTTATAGCGGTATATATGCTGCTTTGGTTTTGTCACATGCTGTCCTCGTGAGCTTCGGTACCAAATTTTTGGCAAGACTACAAAGACTATACACTTTGATGAATGCGTGGTAAGTATTCTGGAGTTCGTCATGATCATTACTCTAAATCCTTCGATAGCCTCTGCTTGATAATCATCATCGCGCTTCCGATCGCAACGCCGCCAGATTTTCGAAACAGTGCAAGTTTCGCACTTGGGGATTTCGCCAATTGTATGTGTCTCGTCGTCCAATTACACTCGCAGCTCACGACCAGTTGTAGCATCCGGCTGGCCATCTGGATTCGCATTTATTTTGAGCTTAATGGCTCCTCTTTATACGATAGGTTAGGCGTCTTCTCTTGAATCGTCGTTCCATTACTATCTTTAATCTATCAGGTGGTTATGATGCTAGCGTTCATATGAGCGAGGAGGCCTCGAATGCTGCTAGTGCGATACCATGGGCAATTGTAAGTGACATTAGAAAATAACCAATTGTCGTGCTTATCCCAGCCAGGTTAGTTCCATTGCTATATGTGCTGTCCTTGGTTGGGGTATGTGGAATGTCATCTCACTCTGATCTTGATAACATATTCTAACCCAGGAATCAACGTCTCTCTCGCCTTTTGCATGGGCACTGATGTCGACAGCGTCTTCAATAGCCCCATAGGCCAGCCTATGGCGCAGATCTTATTCAATTCGCTCGGGCAGAAAAAGGCCCTAATTCTATGGTGTCTCATAATCTCAACAGAGTGCGTTGTAGTATCGTGCGCCGTATCCACATCCTAATCACAGAGCAGGTACATGGTAGCATCGAACTGCCTCCTAGTCGGCTCCCGTCAAACATTTGCATTTGCCCGTGATGGCGCCCTCCCTCTTTCACGGTATCTGTACCGAATCAATCGATATACAGGAACACCCGTCAATACAGTGTGGTTCGACGCTGTTTGCGTGCTGGCAATTGGACTTTTATCATTCGTGAGCACCCAAGCCATCAACGCGGTATTCTCAATCGCCGTCACCGCATCGTACATCGCTTTCATAACGCCTATCACAACCCGCTTTGCGTTCAAGAACAATTTCAAACCCGGTCCGTTTTATCTGGGGAGACTGGTGGGTGAATCGGCAACAATGTATGCGTGAGCTGATGTTACAATATTAATGTTCGTGCAGAGCTTTCCAGTCGCTGTGATCGCTGTGGTGTGGATGGTCTTCATGATCACTGTCTTCTTCTTTCCCGCGACCCCGCAAACGACGACACAGGAGATGAACTATACGGTTGTGGTGCTCGGAGGGTTCCTGTTTCTGGCCATTTCCTGGTATTATTGTCCAGTGTATGGAGGCGTGCATTGGTTCAATGGACCCATTTCCAACTTTTCACCGGCTATCGGAAGCGAAAACAGATCCGAGGATTCGATGTCGGAGAAGGAACAGCGTGATGCAGATGTTTTTGTTTCGGCGGTAGATGTATAAGCAGTGTTCCTCGTCGATATACAAAAGTGGTTCATGTGTAATTCATCGGAACATCTTTCATCACACGTAATTTGCAGCAAAGATAAGCTGCGTTATTGGAAAGTCGGGTCAAATCTTCAACCGTAGATATACCCATATGTATAATCTTAAGCTTTGCTGCGGACCGCAGTTGCGTCGTTCATGATTTCATGAGAGCTCGATGATGTCAATCGTGTGTTTTAGTGTAGATTTTATACATATCCGTACATACAAAAACGCTCGGGCCCTGCAGTACGAACAAAGCCCCTGCCTGCTCACACAAACAAATCTGTACGCCCCAACGTCTCCGATATAACCCTTACCACCTTAGCTTCAAAGTCGAACACATCCCCACCACGGTATGCCACAAGGTCCTGAGGCATCTCCCTCTGCACTCCGAGCGCCTTCTCGAGATTAGTCGTGGCGAGGGCAAGAGCCGTCGTGCGATCAATAAAACCATTGGACGTGAGGAGAGACTGGGATTGGCGTTAGGAAACATGTCATGAGAAGCAGTCCAACGCAACATACCCAGCCGACTTCGAAACGTGTATGCCGCACGTTGTGTTCGTCAACAACGCCAATGGCTACGTTGACGCCAGCCTTCAACAGGGCAGTCACCAGACTTTCACGCGTGATGGGCGGGCCCGCGAGTCTATGTGATGGACATGTTAGTATCCTTGATCGTAAACGAAAAAAGAAGAAAGGGCACAGTACTTACATTCTCCGCTGCTCCCAAGTCGACGGGTATGGCTTGCTCTGCGTGACGATCACGCTCACACCTGCCTTCGCGATCTCATGCGCAAGGAGATGGGCCTCAGTTGTTATTTTGAGAAAATTGAACGTACGCGGACGATTCCGTCGAGATCAACTGCCCCGCAGCAGCGCACGGCAAGCCTCACGCGTCCGCAGAGCACATCGACAAGGGATTCCCACGTGCACTCGTTCGAGGTTCCTCATCAGAGTTTGTTCGAAGCTACTCGGCAGTCCATTCAAAATCTCCATGTTTATTAAAAATCACGCATTGGCATTCGTTCGAAAGCATTCAAATATTCATTGTCCACCCCCATAAATCCAATGATTTGAGTGAGCAACTCCCGCGTGCGTCCAGTGGTAGGTTTTATTGCCTCATCAAGTCGTCTCCTATTTTAATTTGCGTTTTCATATTCTCCGACACAAAGTAACTCGCCATTTCAACGCCATTTAGGTACAACCTTTTGGGATTTCATCGCGGTGGGCTTTGGAGTTATCTCTCAGTGTGGCGTGACAGGTCATTTCGAGCTTTACTTTTTACGTTTGGATATAATGCTGAGCCACGAGTCTGCAGGAAGCCATTTCACCTTGGACGCTGATGGGCATGAATCCATCTGTGCCAGTATGGTACATGTACATTTCCTATCATATTCGTGTCAGTTTTATCTCCTCGCCCATCCGTCCCTGCCGCAAAATCGAGATTTTGGAAACACAACAACAAATGGACACTGATCGGTATTCATTTCTTGTGTATCTGCAAAGCATTGATTCTGATCCTTTTCCAATGGTAGCAATTCCGCGGGACATTACAGCTTGATCAGTTTTCTAGCGAGGTCTCTATTAAACTGCCTGTGCAACAGTGTGCAGCCAAAGTGACATGCCGAGCGCGATCAATGCTCTAGATTTAACCGGAGTATCACCATAAATAACGGCACCTTCTCATTAGCATCCCTACACCGTGCTTGGAAACCCCACTGTGGCAACATGTGTCTGTCCCTTGTGTTGATTATCAGTACTTCAGTCCCCGTGCATTCACCCCATCATGGAATCATAAGTACTTTATCACTTCTCAGGATAAGGTAGGAAGGAACGATACAGTCCCAAAGAAGCCTCATTGACTCCACTCTAGAGGGTCCCCACGGACAGAAGTGTCCACGCACCTGCAAACAAATCTGCTGCGATGGGACGGTCGATGACTGTACAAGACCGCAGGCTTAGTTCACTGATAGTGACTGTTGATGCGTATCCGCAGTCTGCCAGTCTAGTATGAAAGGGCGTCCTGCCCCAACAATCGCTCGTGTTCGAAGACGAGTAATAATCTTGCCTGTCATCTGAAATTGTGCCATGACCCGTCTTTTGCAATGTATTAGCTCGAGTACAGTGAGTGTGTGATATCCTGATTTATTATTTCTCTTGCTTTCTGCCTATAAACAGCCCTGACGAACATTACATTGCACAGATACTCTGTGGAGAATTAAACCTTCGTGACGGAGCGTCTTGCTCGTCAGGTCGTTTCCTCGTGCGAGTGCATGAGATTTGACAGACGGCCCGGGAACGAGAGACACAGACAGCACTTGAAGAATGGAGTCTTAACACTGTGCGTTGAAGTGAGTGACTGGGTCTGTTCTGTTGGAGTGCTTACGTCGCTCTTATGATGGATCTAACCCTCTGTTTGCGCAGCGTGCTCTCCAAAGCTACACTCACAGTCGGCATACTACTAAGCTAGTAGGACTCAGATATCTTCTCGCGTATGTTCTCCTTTTCATGCGCACAATTATAAGTTGAGCTCTTGCTAGCACGCAACAATGGCGACAAAGACCTTAAGATCAAGTTTTTCGATCTCACAAACGGGACTAACGCGGGGTGCGTCATAGGCAGGTTAATATTACTCACACAGCACGACATTCTTCTTTTACATTCCTCCAGGTTCATTCCAGCGGTTGAAATGCGCCTGTCCATTATGCGCAGCACTTCCATTGAGCGACTAGTACCTTATGCCACAAGAACGTGAATTCCTACAATCACCGTTACCGTCTCTCGGCTCGCTCGGTGGTCTCGTGCATATCTCAATTCGTGACGTGGACCGTACTGCTAGAGCCCCCTTCGAGAAGCCATTGTTTGATGCTCAGGCTTTTGTCCTTGTTAAAGCTGGTCCCATCGTAAGCGAAGTATTTTTTGATATGCTCGGGAGAGGCTGACTGTGGTCGAGCAGCTGCCTGTGATTATTCTTCGTCGAGAGTTGTTCGGGTGGTTGGATGGCGTCACGGTCCATACTGGTAGGCATGGCTTCGAGGGGTGAAAAAGTCAATTGCGGCGAGCCATCTGTCAAGAAAAGGAGGCAACAAAGTCTGACGAGGAGAGGATGAAGTTAGATAAGGCAAAGCGACCCTTATCGAGTGGTGGGTCGAGTTCACATTGAGTTCGCACTTCATTGTGGAGGAAGTAGCAATGCGAGGAGAATATGTTAACATAGCAAATGAAACTTCAGGTCATAGTAGCGAGGAGAGGGTATATGTAGTGAATGAAATCATTGTGAAGTCCAAACTGCTTCGCGAGAGCAAGCCGTTACACAAGTAGCTCGACTGATACTACCGTAAATGCGATACAAGCTACTACTGTGTTCGACACTTGTGCCATGATATGCCGTGTGCGACGCAGCTCAAGTCCAGCTGCAGGGCATTATTGGGTATCACCAGCGTGTTGCCTGAGGCATACGTCGCCGGGTAGAAATTGAGTGGGATACAAAAAAGGAGTCGTCCTTCGGGACCGACAACCCATCCCTCCTCGTTCGGGCCAGAAGGGGCTGAGGTTTCAGAATCTTGAAGAAAGGAGGAAGCGGAATGAAGAGCATGGATTGGGTCGGATGAAAAGCATAATGGTTGGTGCCGGTTCAGAAAGTCTATATCCCACACCCGAATGGTCTTGTCTCTTGAACCAGACACGATACGTTTGCCATCAGGCGAGATTGCCACAGACAGAACGGGTCCGGTGTGCCCTCGGAAAGGGGCACCAATTCCCTCGCTGGTCTGCATGTCCCACACCCGGACGGTCTGGTCAGACGAGCCAGACACGATGCGATTACCATCCGAGGAGATTGCAACGGCGTTCACGTAGTCGGTGTGGCCTTGGAGAGGGGCACCCATCAGCTCGCTAGTCCCAATATCCCACACCCTGATGGTCTTATCGCGTGAGCCAGTCACAATGCGACATGCATCCAGCGAGATTGCAACAGAGAGGACATAGCTAGTGTGGCCTTCAAGCGGAGCACTTGATGCTTGGCCAGTCCCCATATCCCATACTTGAATCGTCTCGTCATCCGAACCAGACACTATGCGATTTCCGTCCGATGAGGTTGCAACGGACCGAACATAGTCAGAGTGCCCACTGAGACGACGTGCCTTGCCAGTCTCAATATGCCACACCCGGATTGTGTTGTCATCTGAACCAGACACAATATGATTTCTGTCCGGTGAGATTGCGACCGACTGAACCCAGTCAGTGTGACCTTGAAAAATACCCGATGCCTCCCCAGTTTCCACATTCCACTGGCGGATGGTCCAGTCCTTTGAACCAGACACAATGCTCTTCCCGTCCGACGAGATTGCGACTGACAGCACAGATCCAGTGTGCCCTTCGAGAGGGGAAACTGATGCCTTGCCAGTCTCTATATCCCACATCCGAACTGTCTTATCATCTGAACCGGACACGATGCTTTGTCCATCTGGCGAGATTGCAACAGAGTTGACGGAGCCAGTGTGGCTTTGGAGGGCGGCAACTGATGCCTTGCTCGTAATGGTGTCGGTATCCCACACTCGGATCGTCTTGTCGTTTGAACCAGTGACTATGCGGTTTCCGTCCAGTGAGATTGCGACAGACGAAAGCAAGTCGGTGTGGCAGTGGAGAGAGGACCCTAATGCGACGCCAGCCATCGCATCCCACACTCGGACCGTCTGGTCAGACGAACCAGACACAATGCGGTTTCCATCTGACAAGATTGCAACTGACATAACGGAGCCAGTGTGACCTTGAAGAGGGGCGCCCAATGCCTCGCCAGTCTCCATATCCCACACCCGGATGGTCTTGTCGTCTGAACCAGACACGATGCGCATCCCATCCGGCGAGATTGCGACACACCGAACCCAGCCCGTGTGCCCTTGCAGTGGGGTACCAAACGCGTTGCCTGTCTCCATATCCCACACCCGAATCGTCCTGTCGTCCGATCCAGACACGATGCGCTTCCCATCCGGTGAGATTGCGACACACCGAACCCAGCTCGTGTGCCCTCGCAGTGGGGCACCAAATGCCTCGCATGTCTCCATATTCCACACCCGAATCGTCTTGTCGTCCGATCCAGACACGATGCGTTTCCCATCCGGTGAGATTGCGACTGACCAAATCCAGTCAGTGTGGCCTTGGAGAGGGGATCCTAATGCCTCGCCAGTCTTCACATCCCATACCCGGACTGTTTTGTCCCATGAACCTGAGACGATGCGACGTCCATCCGGCGAGAACTCGACAGACCGAACATAGCCAGTGTGGCCTCGAAGAGGGGCATACAATGCCTCGCCAGTCTCTATATCCCACACCTGGATCGTTTCGTCATCTAAACCACACGCGATGCGTTTTCCGTCTGGCGACATTGCAACCGAGCTAACCCCGTCATTCGCGTGGATGATCTTTTCCATCTGAGGCCAATTTTCGACATGGTCGGAAACAATGCGAGGGGTGCAAGGAAACTTTGCAGCGAACTTCCGAAACATTCTCGACTGCGTTGGAGCGAACGGCAGAGCGGACAGGTATAGATGGGGAGTGCTGTGTAAAATGGTTCTTGCAAACGTTCGGACGAAACGCAGGGTATCCCTGGCAGCGTCACTGACATGCGTGAAATCGGCATGACCCTACAACCACCCCACTACCCATAAGAATTTATTGGACAAAGAATGAAATTGAGCTGCGCACCGAAAACCAATCTGTGATAGATAAGAGAGTCACTACTGAGCCCCCAATGCCTTTCATCAGAGTCAATGCTTCCAACCACCAAAGAAGGCGCTCTCCATCGAAGAAAGCTTCAACTTCCTTGGCGAGCGACGATTCGAAGGACGTAGAGCTGACATGAGCTCCCCAGAATCGACATGAGTACGACAGCTCCACAGAAATAGATTCCTTGACTCGTTTTTCCAAGTCAGGGACAGACGAGTTGGGCAAGTATGAATTCTCCAGAGAGCAGATGTTGAAGCGAAGCCCGCGCTCCGAGTCCATGACTCCAAGCGTGGCAAAGGCAAGATCTCCTTGTACCGCTGATGCATCAACGAAGAAGTCCTGGCTCCGCAATTTATCGGTGAGAAAGTCGTAGAAGGATGCATGGAGGGGGCGTATGGGTGTGTGAAGATCCGATGTGCCAGAGACAAGCGAGCCAAGATGCCCCATGAGTAATTTCACGTCGTAGCGGTCATCATCACATGGGAAGCACTGCCGCATTGCGTTCAAAGCGTTGATAGGAAGTGGTTCCGACGATGCAAGAATTTGACCCATCACAGACCGAAAGATGGGGATCGTTTCCTCGTGCTTGTGCTTCGGCATGATATCTGCCAACATGTGTTTGTACATCTCGTCCAACAGGTGTACGCCTTTGGCCGATGTTTTGGAAATTTCATGGAAACGGTGCATCGGGCCTCGGCTCACGGTGTTCGTACTCTTGATGTATTCTGAGGCGAGACGAGCCCATTCAAATAGGCCATCAGATTTCAGAGCAAGCGACTTAAAGTCGGCATCACTGAAGACATGACGTAGATCTTCCAGTTTGTGGGAGACATAGAGTTGAATATCAAGTTCCGTGGATACAGGTGAGACGTCATCGAGAGAAACGTGGCGAACATGTGGCGCGGTGTGCAGAGCGTTGTTAATGTCTTCGAAGGGACGGGAAGTGGTGAGAATGCGGAAGTTGGCTGGGAGTTCGGCTAGTTGTGAGGTGGGAGTGTTCAGTTTGCCAGCGAGCAGGCGGAGAATCTGTTCCCTGGAATTGGCTTCACCACTCTCGTCCAACGCCTCGATGATAATCAAAATAGGTGCAGCGATGTCTTTTGAGGCTATGTTCGTCGGTCCAACGATTAGTTGCTGCCATTGCTTTGTGATATCTGGAGTGCGCTTGAGTCCGTTGTGATCACGAACCGCTTTTACCAAGGCTCGCCGCATGACAGGGTTGCAGTCCGCCAAGTCGCTTGCGATGGTCGTGAATATTTTGTCCTGACGGCGATCCGCTTGTCGAGTACGATCGAAGCAAAAGCATGAGCCAAGACCGCCTTGGTCGATGTACCAGTTGGCTATAGTATGCGCGACGGCTGATTTACCCTTGCCCGCTGTGCCAGACAACCATAAGACGCGTGGAGCACCTTCCTCGGTGCTGCTGATCCAGTTCTGAATATCCTTCAGAAGGTCTTGCCGAGTATTCGGCAAACAACATTTAGACGTATTTAGTCCGGCGCCCGTTGCGTACTCCATGCCCGCGAGGTCCAAGCTCTCAGCTATGCAAGAGGTCATGAAATGTCAAAAAAGGCTCTAAAAGACCTAAAAACCGACTCTTACCCATATGGTGGGCGATCACAACGGTATCGCGAGCCGCCAGGTCTCGGAATTGCTGCATGAGACTGTCGAGGACATCGTTGTATCTCTGGATTGTGGCGTCCGTTTCGTTAAAGACGTGCTTGCCAAGTCTAATCCCTACATAAACAGGTAACATTAAGTCTTGGGGGGCGAAGCAGTGGGATCAACTCACAGGCGCTCTTTGTCTCAGCATAATGTCTGATAAAATCAGCGCACTCCAGTGTTTGCTGCGCTATCTTCCCATACGTCGCGAGCATGGATTGAATCTTGATCAATTCCTTCTCTTCCGTGATGAAAGTAAAAACTTCGGATATCTTTGAGAGCAGACAGGCAACAGCAACATCACGGTCTGCCTGATCAAGAATCATCTGTTACCAAAACGTCATCAACCCTGCGACGGCGATGACTGAGAAAGAAGTCTACCTTGGATGCGCAAGTAAAGATACTCAATGCCACCTTCGCGTAGGGATGGACCTGCATGTGAATATTAGTTGCGTGTAGAAGAGATATAGATGGCCGTACATTTGCGATCTCGTTGGCAATGGTGTTGAATGCTTTCAATGGTGTAAGAAGGGTGGAGAACGTGTCGACGGTATCAGAAACAGATTGTAGGTTGCCAACCTCTGAAGAAGTATTTTGGACTGTTTTTGGGACCTGAACGATGGCTGCAAGATCCTTGGTAGTATTGGTGATGCTTTCGTTCACAAACTTTGGGTCAATATGTTCGGCCTTATTGTAAACGTTAACACATCATCGAAAGAGATGAATAGAAACATGGCGCACTACATTTGTCAAACTTACTTCTACAATCCCTGGATTAGAAGACTGGTCAGGATTTGGTTCAAGTGTCGGAGCGGTGAGATCCTGCATAAGTGATGAGTAGCAATCTTGGCAAACGTGGTACGCTCAGAGTTAAGATTGCACATACCTCGGTTAACTGAACGAGTTGGATGTCCTGTGGGCTGGAACTTGTAGCTGTGGGTCCAGGGTTGGGAGACTGTCGAGCGCTTCGAGCGAAGCGCTCGGTCACCTTGCCTAAGAGTTTGCAAACTGACCCCAGGGGTCGTCCACGAGACCCATTCCTCAAAGGCGAAAGAGAGGACGGCTGTGATCGTTAGAACGATGCATAATTGTAAAGACGCAAGCCCATACATCGCGACTGGTTGACCTCCTGCCTCTCTCCTCTACTAAATGTGGCTCTGAACGACTTGGCTTCAGCCACTCCCAGGGCTTTTTCCGAGGACGATTATTTTCATTCATCGAGTAACTTGAAGCGGGGAGGATGGGTGGGTGTGCGTGTTAAGAAGTGTCCTGGTGCAAATGGCGTGATGGGTGAGACAGAGAGACAGGCGCCTGCTGCATGTCTGCAACGAGGTATTTATTAACACCTTATTATATACGTGCCTTTGGAAGCGCCAGATTATCATGCTGTAACAAGGTCATCGAAGGCTGCAGGTTAAGTAATTGGGCGCAAGGCGAATTCGGGGGCCGTCTCCGGGTCGTTGCTTTGTGCATATTTGACACTCATCACGACATCGCCGAGTTGAAAACTGCCAGGCCACAGCTTTGATCATATTCAGCATACGTTTTAACTGAGTCCTGCGGTTGCTGGCCTGTTTTCACCAAATACAACGTCGATTTGCAAGAATAAAAGCCATGTGATAGTTTTGAGCAAGTGTCGAGCTCCTGGCACAACAATATCTGTACAAGAAACAGAGATATGCTTGCGAGTCGATTTCACTTGGCCCGGCCGCCGCCGCCCTACCGGATAACATACTATGGCGATGCAAAGTCGCTCTTGGGCAGTATATCGGCGTTCAATTGGATGAGTGTGTAGTTCGGATGGGGGTGATGACTTACTTTTGCTATGGGACGCTTTTTGTTTTCCTGTATTTGGAATGTACATCAGGTCTCGACTGTTGGGTATCTTGTGCACCATGGTCGTCGAACGGTTTTGATTCATAAGATTTCTGCTATTAGAACAGACCACAGCAAAGATAAGCTGCGTTATTGGAAAGTCGGGTCAAATCTTCAACTGTAGATATACCCATATGTATAATCTTAAGCTTTGATGCACGGACCGCGGTCGCGTCGTTCATGACATCATGAGAGAGCAATTGTCTGTTGATTGTTAGTGGCTATACATATCCGCGGATCCGTACACACAAAAACGCTCGGGCCCTACGGTACGAAAGAAGCCCCTACCTACTCACACAAACAAATCTGTACGCCCCAACGTCTCCGATATAACCCCCACCACCTTAGCTTCAAACTCGAACACATCCCCACCACGGAATGCTACAAGGTCCTGAGGCATCTCCCTCTGCACTCCGAGCGCCTTCTCGAGATTAGTCGTGGCGAGCGCGAGAGCCGCCGTGCGATCAATAAAACCATTGGACGTGAGGAGAGACTGGGATTGGCGTTAGGAAACATGTCAGGAAAAGTAGTCCAACGCAACATACCCAGCCGACTTCGAAACGTGTATGCCGCACGTTGTGTTCGTCAACAACGCCAATGGCTACGTTGACGCCAGCCTTCAACAGGGCAGTCACCAGACTTTCACGCGTGATGGGCGGGCCCGCGAGTCTATATGATGGCCAGGTTAGTGTCCTTGATCGCAAACGAAAAAAAGAAGAAAGGACACAAGGTACTTACATTCTCCGCTGCTCCCAAGTCGACGGGTATGGCTTGCTCTGCGTGACGATCACGCTCACGCCTGCCTTCGCGATCTCATGCGCAAGGAGATGGGCCTCAGTTGCCCCTGCGAAGGTCATACGAAGGTCCCTCCCGGAATGAGCTTCATACTCATCCTTGAGCCGAAGCAGGGTAGCCATTATGTCTGCGCTCTCGACGCTAACAACAAGCGTGGTTTTACCCTTGAGTCTGGATATTAGTATTGATTCAATGCAGAGAATCACGATAAACTAACCTTCCTAACGCCCTCGAGTACCTCATCCCTGCCCTTCCCAAACAACATATTCCTCAGTGCAGCCACCTGTGTGCTCACGCCTACCTTTGAAGACATGCTCACGGCCACATGCAACGCGACCTCGTCAACAATGCTCGCATTGTCCACTCGAACATGCGCAGCTCCAGGTGAGAATGCAGTGGATACCCCCTGCAGGAAGATTCCAGAGGGTGCAGTGATAGCTGTCGTGACGCCGCCGCGATAGGCAAGTCTGCAATCCAAAAGGTCAGTTCAGGATAAATGCAGACAGAAATGAACACTGTACATACAGCAAATTCTGACCACCAAACATGAGCCCGTCCCTGTGCTCTCATGATCGTGTCACCTAACACGGCAGGCAGATCACCATCAAGGGGGTTATGAACCCTTCCATCATTCGTGCTCAACTCCAGCCTGATCTCCACGAGTCCCAATGGCGCACCAAAGCTCGTCAGTCCAGGTGTAATGGTGCCACCTTCCAGATCGATGATATCGACGGCCCCTTCTGCAAAATTCGAACATTGGCCAACGCACACCATCCTACCATCTTCCACACCTACTGATCCCGCCTGTTCGGAAACACACATTACCCCACTCGAACCCTCACCCCTCATATAAAGTCCCGAGACATTCACAAACAGCGCCCTTTAACGCTCCGAGGCTCAAGTGGTGGAATACCCTCATGTGCGACCGTTGCCACCTTCTCAGAGTCGAAATTGGGCGTGCGTGGGGGCGTGGTAGGTCCCTTGGCGACGTGTCGGCCGGGAAGGGAGAGCTGGGGGATACCATCAATGTAGACCTGGGTGGGTGTTGCAGCGAGCGAAAGCGGGTGGGAGGACCAAATCACAGCGTCTAGGTCTAATCAGACCTCTTTCGAGAAAGCTATTGACAGCAAGACATACCCGCATCATACCCCTGCGATCCAACCAACACTGAGTTTCTGCATTAGGTTTGGATAGCTGTCACACGCACCTGGTTTCAGCATCCCGATCCGATGGCCCATCCCCATGGCTGTCGCAGGAGTATAGGTGACCGAGAGGAGTGCGAGTGCGGGGTCGAGGCCATAATAGTGGGCCTGGGCGGCTTCGTGCAGGAGATAACGAGAGTTAATAACAGGGTGGTCAGACTGCAAGTATAGGGTCGTTTAAACCGAGATCAGATTGTATAATTTAAATTAAACACGAGCATATGAGAATCAAAGAGCGTGTTGGTGCGGTATAAGGTAAAAAAAATGAAGTAGGGCGATGCTAACCTTCATGACAACATCAATTCCATGCTCCGCCAACACGCGCGGGGCGAACTCCGATCCTCGAAATGCCTCGCGTTTCTTGCTTCAAGCAAGATCAATCGCATCAATAGATCTGCACAAGTCGATTCATATATACCTACCGGAAATTGGAGGCAAAGAGCGCTATGGCAGGGGTGCCTCCCTGGTGGAAAGGAATGTCATTAGAAAGAAATTATGAACATGCACCGAAGAATGAGGAAAGACTCACCCACGTCTGTTTCAACAACTCCGGAACGAGGTACGTTTCCCCAGCATGATGAAACGAATGCTACTGGGAACTCGAACTCATTCGTAAGCTGTCCGCGCCCATGCATGAAGCAACCATACGATACAATTTAGAAAAGAATTATTTTGAGCAAATTGAACGTACGCGGACGATTCCGTCGAGATCGACTGCCTCGTAGCAGTGCACGGCAAGCCTCACGCGTCCGCGTAGCACATCGACAAGGGATTCCCATTGCAGGTCTTCAGGAAATGTCCTTCCCGCGAGGTCGTCCCAGGAATTAGACTCTGCTTTAGCGCAGAAGGCGTCCTGGACATCACGTAGCTTTCTGGCTTGGTCGTAAGCGGCGCGGAAGTTCCACCCAGAGTCAAGGCGGGTTATGCCATAGGCACTGGAAGGGTTTTCGCCTTACGAGCAAGTAAGCGAGGAGCATGAGGATATCCATCACAACATACCGCACGCATGTCTGTTAGATATTTTGTAAAGTGAATAGAGGATGAATAAGATAAGAACGAGGACGTGAAAGCAAAACGACGTACTTCATGTGTCGCCAGCGGGGCGTGAGAGAGTGGTCAAAGTGAGAACCATTGAGGGTGTAGGGAGGCTCAAGCAGCATGGAAAGAAGGTGAGCGCTCAGCTGTAGGGCGTAATTTCATGATAAATGCCTGACCGCCTGGTTGAAGATGAGTATTTGGACCAAGTATAGAGCAAGACAGCGCTAACCGATATTATCCGCGCTGCCAGGGAGAATTTGCGCGGTGGTGACACCTCCAGCCATAGCGAGCTCGTATGACGCGTCATGGGTGTTTCAGGCCGTCTATACTGCGCAGCCAAGGTAAGATGGGGGCCTTGTAAGAGTTTGTGTCGTCTGCACCTGCAGGACATGGGATCCTATGTCTATGTGCAGTAGCAAAGAAACCTACCATCTAGCTCTGGCGCACTGCCGACGCCAATATGGGAGTGCAAATCCACAATTCCAGGGGTCACCCAAGCCCCATGAGCATCGATGATTTCCAAGTTCACGCTCCCTAACTCGAGTTGCTGGATCATTGGAAGAGGAACATTACCGATGGCTCTAATAAGACCGCGGTGCATGAGCAGGTCTCCAGCGAGGACTTCGTGCCCATCGTTAGCAGCTGTCCAGATAGTTGCGTTACGCACCGAGAACAGGCTTCGTGTTCTCTGCGTAGCGGTCCGCTCTGTATTCGTGCATGGAAATGGGGTGGAGGCCCGGGTTTGGCGTGTGTATAGGCGCACTTGGAAAGGATTTCGGAGCGACGGGCGGTTTCGTTACGTTCATATGAGTCGGATCGAGAGAACACGGAAGACAGGAAGGTTAATGTTGATGAATGGAAAAGACGAACAGGACGAGGGTGATGGTGAACAGGAGCAGGCGAGTCTGGTGACGCAAAGGAGGCCGTGCAGACAACGGTGAGCTACCCATTGTGCAGTGAGACCTGATTACCAGTGGCAGGCAAGCTTGGCCGTGACTTGAGCTTCAAGTTCATACATAGTACTTGATCGTCGGAGTCGTGGCCCGCCGTGAGTAACATTTCGGCAGCACTTCGGTTCTCGCTTCAACCCATAACTTTGAAATTCAATCCCTATGAGTCTCTTTCTCTTTCACCGTGACAGACAACCAACCTCATCATGCGCTTGAACTCGAACTCGCTTTCAATGAGTGAGACGCGCCATCCTCAGTCTAGGACTCCAAGATTTCTTCGAGTTTGGTCATTCACTAAGTAGTGGGCTTGGGCTATATCTCATCGTATCATAGTGGTACATAGTGACCTTGCAGAACAGGTGAATTGACCTTTTCAGCACCGGATGGCGTTACTACAGCAGCGTGTTTGATGGTGT